>OY744475.1:173272388-173377094 GCA_963556175.1 Tipula confusa
ACCATATACCAACAAAAAATGAAATACACGTTGCAATTTTGTTAGTTCATTAACTTTCAGTTTTTATCAAACAGTTAAGTAAAAATTTTTAGTATATAAGCAGATGAAATTCGTTTGAATAATTACAGTTTGCATTTGAAACCGAAACAAATCACTTCTTCCAATATGAAATTCATTGTGAGTTTTCAATCGATGGTTTGCAATTTTAAAAATAATTTTAATTTTTATATTTCCGTTGTGTAATTCTAGATTTTACTTTCTGCCCTCATCACAGTAGCCGTCTGTGTTGAAGTTGTACCAATTGTACGATCAACGTCTGATATCGATGCTGATGGTACATTCAATTTTGGATACGAATCTGCGGATGGTTCATCACATGATGCTGCTGGTAATGCTGATGGTGTGCAAGGGCGGTATTCATATACATCACCTGAAGGCCAAAGAATCGAACTTTCATATGTAGCTGATATCAATGGTTTCCAACCGCAAGGAGCACATTTACCTGTTGGTCCAGAAGTACCTGCTTATGTACTCCGCACCCTCGAATATATCCGAACTCACCCGTCAAAAGAAGTATATTAAACTTAAGTATTGTAGATAAAAAATAAATTATGAAATGAAATCTAATCTTGTCAATTTAATTCGAGGAAATCTAAGAATAGGTGAAGAATCACCGCCCGATTATTTTGAACCGCCGTGATTTGTTCGGGGTATTTAAGTTGTAATATTTTTAAATTCATAGAATGCTTTGTTACCTGAACAAGAATATTTTGCAATTTTTAGTAGTTCTATAATTCATTTGAATTGTTGGTGTCACCAAAACAAGAACTGTTCTGTAAAAATTGTTTTCAATTATGATATTTTAGTGGAACCAATTAATAGGACACAGTCACAATCTAACTTAGCACAATCATTTACACATAGTAAGTAGTATTATCATAAAGTATAAATCAGGAAACCCGAGTTTTCTGGTAAGTGGACAAACTCACAAATTAGAACCACTTGTTGCCATTCAGATTCCACACCAATAAAAAATTCATAGTTGAAACGGCTTAATGATGAAGATACTGATTAGCGGTAAAAAACAAACGGTGTTAAATAAAAAAACTTGATGAAAAACACAATTTACTACAAATTTTAAATTGATAAAAGAGTACTGCACTGCAACACAAATTAATAATTTGTGGTTAGCCCAATGAAAGTCCCGCTTCCCAAAGAGCATTTACTACGAATTAATTGTCTGATGAAATAAATATAACGATTAGACAATCTACACGTCATCCTAAACATGATTTGTTTTTAATTTCGGAGAGATCGAATATTGCGCAAGTGATTATCAGTCACTTCCACTTATTTAAATCAAAAAGTCAACAATTTAATGTTTTTTGTGATATATTGACTAAATTTTGCTATTGAGGTAACAAATAATTAAAAAAATATTTTGGAATGCTCATATCATCAAAAATGAAAAAAGAAACTATTGGCTGAAATTATTGATTGCGGATTTTGCATAATATTTAGGAAATAAAAATCGCTTAAATCGTAACTTTTACAATAAATTACTGCAGATGACTAGTGAAGTTGAATAAGTTTATTGTAAAATAACATTCGTCATGGAAATTGAATTTTTTCCAAGCTTTTCAGGTTGATTTTAATAGTTTTCCATTTTTCTGCTAATTGGTTTGGTAAACGATCATTCCATGAGTATACAGCCATAATCGCTGGAATACAATTTTGATATTGATCAATAGGGGTACCAGCCATCCAAAAGTGTCGAACAATTTTAAAACTTCTGAAAGAAATTTACGTTTGGTAAGTACGGTGTTGGGTTGTTAAAATTGTACGTAAATTGATCAGTTTTAGGTTGCAGTGCGTACTTCAAGCATTACAAATCAATTAGAATTAACCGTTTTATGACCAATACATCATGTAATCACCGAAACTATAATTTATGTATACTTTATTTGACACAAAACTTTAAAATTTATATAAATTAGATTTTTTAAAAATTGATTAAATCGACGAACGCAGTGCACGACTCCATGTAATAAAATTCTGTTTAGTTCAATACAGCACAAAAGAATGAATTAAGTCACTTGTGTTGTGAAAAATAAGCCACATGACATGAAATCAGTAAAAATTTGAAAAGGTCAAACCACAAGATGAAAGCACAAAAACCAGCGACAAGGACTCGCGGTTCAAATGTTGTCTTAATGTTTTTCACTTTAACGTTAGATAAATTGTATCATAATTTTAAAAAGCACCTCTTTGTTACTTACCATAGCTAATTACAAAAAATTCTCGATCGCTTGTTCTCAATTTTAACATAAGTGCATTAGTGCACTTATGACTGTATTACTGGCATTTTATATAAATGTACATATTTCAAGAGCTAACTTTTTTTAAAGAAAATAAGCTCGTCCGACCGTCGGAGTCTTTCGGTTGCTGGAAATTTAAGAACATCTAATGTAGTTGCCTTGACAGTTACTTTAAATTTCCTTTCCCAATGAAGGAATTCTTTCGCATCTTATGTAAGATTGTAATTTATATGCGGTTTGTATTATTTATTTTGTTAGGATATTTAATTAAAGGTAGCGACAAAATTCAGTTTGATAAGAAAAACCATATACCATCAAAAAAAGAAATCCACGTTGTAATTTTCTTAGTTCATTAAAATTCGGGGAACAACGGTTGTACAAGCTCCTCGCGCTTCTTCCTGGGTTACGCCAAAAATATAACCATTGATCGGCAGGGTAGGAACTGATTGGTTAATTTCAAACGGAATAACCTAGGCGTCGTAACTGGAAATGATCATCGTATGAATGAATGTATGGGCAAATTTACTTTTGTCATCAGTATATGGATGGGAAAATAATCAGAACAAAATAATCCATAATGGAGAAAATAGATCTTAAACCAGAGAAAATAAATCAGCCCCACCTTCTAATATAGTTGATATCAAAGGCTACCCTATACTATCAATGCCTTGAAGATTACAAGATAGTAGCATTAAACAACTATGTCTGGAAGGTAAATGTACCAGACCCAGAAATATATCATACCGCTTTTTATACTTACGTTTGGCCAAAAGATATATAATATTCGTGCAATTATAAACTTGAGAGTCAGAATAGAGCCAAGGCGGAAAAACACTTCAAAGATAGTCCCATGCAGAAATTGTCAAAGGTATAATCAAACCCAGAAATATTGCGAAAAATTAGAAACCGTGCAAGAATATCTGAGCAAAATCAAAGAAACCCTGGTACAACAAACTAACCGAATAATTAGGGATTATACAATCTACGAAGTAACACATCATATGCAGAAGTTGCTAAAAAGCAAGAATCAACCACAAATGTAAATTATGCTGGCCAAGTTCAAATAGATTTCATCAAAACCATAGAAGATTTAAATAAATAACTTGACGAGCAAGCTGAAATAAATTGACCAATTGAAAACTCTATCATCGCAGTATTACAACGTAAATAAAAGTAAAAATTAATTTACAAACGCTGAGAATAAACATGCAATAAATTGACATATGTTTAATCTCTGAAAGCCATTTTAATAGATCTTCATATTGCAAAATACGTGGGTGCAGTACCATGCTATTCATCCATCAGTCACGGCAAGAGAGGGATCGGTCATTTTCATTAAAGATAACATAAACCATCATGAAAAACTGCAAAAAATCGATCAAGACACCAAAAAATTCAACAGTACCTATTAGGAATGATAACGGTACGTGGGCTCGTAGTAGTAAGCAAAAAGCGGATCTGTTTGTGAGACACCTCGAAGAAACGGTTTAACCACCTAGATATTCTGCGAATGAAAATGTTAATTTTTTACACAGGTTGAATGAGCTTGAAAAACAAACTGTAACTCTCCGTGAGTTAAAAGAAGAAATAAAAAATTTAAATCCGAAAAAAGCACCTGGATATGATTTAATAACTGGGCAAATTATAAAAGAACTACCATAGAAAGCAATACACAAACTATACTGCACATAATCAATGCTGTGTTTAGATTAAGATACGTTCCAAGATAGTGAAAGGAAGCAGAAGTGATGATGATTTTAAAGCCAGACAAAAACAGTAGCGATAAAAAGCCATTTAGACCAATATCTCTTCTACCAACTATAACGAAGATATTTGACAAACTACTTCTGAAGAGACTAAAGCCTATAATAGAGGATAATGATCTTATACCTGCTTATCAGTTTGGATTCAAAGAGAAACATTCGACTCAAGAGTAAGTTCACAGAGTCACAGATATTATATAACGTACTCTAGAAACGAAAAAGATATATTCAAGGCTCTTCTTGGATATAGCGCAAGCATTTGATCGTGTATGGCCCAAAGGATTAGAGTACCAGTTACATCGAGATCTTCCCAAACAGTATTATGAAATTCTAAAATCTTACGTAACCGACAGGCTTTTCTGTGTAAAATATGAAGATGAATACTCGGATCTAAAGAAAATGTATGCAGGAGTGCCGCAAGGAAGCGTTCCCCAGGGACGAAGCATCCGTGGAAATAAGGGAAGCACTGCTTCCCTTAACAAATAAATCTGCTCAAGAAAATTCTTTATTTCAACCTTTTATTATTAATAATTTATAATATATAAATAATATATAATAATATAATAATATATTAATACCGTATTAAAAAAATATCGTATAAACATTCTAAATTGGAAAAGCCAATTTCAATTTTTTTCTCTTAACCCTTTGTCTCTTCATAATTCATATATGCAATGTCTGAAAAAGTATACTATAAAATATTAAAAAAATGCGTTTTCTTGCAATTTTATTACGATTTATGTGTCTTTATAATACTCTCTTGATTTTGTTCATAGGGAATATATTTATTTTATTGTCAATTTAAGCGTCAGAACGTTAGTTATAAATGTCCGAGGTGAAACAATCGACTAGGTACACGGGTGTCAATTTTTTGTGGTTTAGCCAGAAAAACAAATCAAATATTACGAAGTAAGAATTATTTTTATTTATAAATATGTGCTATATGTTCGTAAAGTGTTATTATGTCATTATTTACATGTATTGATGAAAAAATACATTCAAATATGTATATTGTAGATATGCAATACGAAGTGAAATTTAAGATATGAAACATTTATGCATATATGCATTACTTGCATATATGCAATACTAAGATAATGTTGATTGAATTATTCGATGACCGTTCTTACTTTGTGTTGCATATTTGCAATAAACTGATTTTTGGCTTTTGTAACTAACTGTTTTTATACTAATTTAGAATAACCTGCTAGAATGAACTCTAGAAAAAAACTCACTGATGCTGAAATTTTAGATACCATTGAGGGTTGAACAGACAGTGAAGATGAATTTTTTGAGGATAACGAAGACGAAAATGGTTAGTTTCAGACTAATAGGTAAAAAGTTTAAGGAATAGACGAGGAGGACAATTGTATTAATCAGGGTACGGAAGAGGAACTTTTTGATATATCAAATATGCTAATTGATTTGGTTGATACTACGGTTCAAGTCGAAGCAATAGACCAAACAAAACCTGTAACGGCTTCTACAGATAAAATATTATGGCGATGCCGAGATTTATTAAATTTGATAACCGGCGAACCAAATTCGTGTATTTATCAAAAGAATATAAATAATACGAAATGCATATCTGAGCTAGAACTGAGGAAATTTTTAGGAGTTTGTTTATTAATATCGGTTATACAAATTCCGAATTACCACCGATACTGGTCTTCCATCGCAAGTAACCAGTTAATTCAGGAAACAATGTCATTATCCAACTTCGAAAGAAACAAGTCATCATTGCATTTCAATGATAAGGAAAAAATGCTCCCAAAGAATCATCCAGATTTCGACAGACTGTATAAAAATCGGCCGATAATCGAATCGCTACAAAATTTTTTTAGAAAAGTGTCTTTGGAATCATGCCTTTCTGTTGATGGACAGCTGTGTTCGACCAAATGCAAAAGCTCATTAAAACAATATTTACCGAATAAGCCGCATAAATGGGGATTCAAACTTTTCGTGCTCTCAGAAATCTCCGGCTTTTCATACAATTTTGAAGTATATACGGACCAAAAAAATGATCCCCGTAAGCGATTGCCTTCTGTAAAAGATTTGGGAGCCAGTGCAAATGTAGTAATGCGAATGCTCAGATATGTACCGAGAAGTCTAAACTATAGGATATACTTTGACAATTACTACTCATCAGTACCATTGGTAGTATAATTGTCAAAAGGACGCATTCTGTGCCTAGGCACAATTAGAAGGAATCGGATTTCTAACTGCAAGCTGCCCACAGAGAACGAGATGAAAAAGGAAAGGAGAAAAGAGGAGCTTCGATTGAATACACCGCCGAAATTGATAACATTGAGTTAACGACAGTAGTGTGGAAGGATAACCATTTAGTGACATTGATTTTAAATTTCAATGGTCGCAATCCAATACGGCCCTCTGACAGGTATGATCAAAAAGCACAACAACGAATTGAAATTGGATGTCCAAACATTACAAAAGAATACAACAAATGCATGGGAGGTGTAGATTTACTCGATAGTTACATCGGTAGGCATAAAGTACTACTTAGATCAAAGAAGTGGTACATGAGAATATTCTTTCATTTATTAGATATGTCCGTTGGTAATTCCTTGCTTATCTATAAAAGAGTTCAATCAAAGCACAACGCTGATTTTCGGTTGCAACTAGGCGAGATACTTTGTAAATATAAGCAAATAAGAACTACATGTGGACGATAATCGGATGTAAGTAAGAGGCTCGAATAAAAAAGAAAAAAGGCAACAAACTCTCCTATTCCTCAAAAGGAAATAAGAACTGACTGTATGGGCTATTGGCCTGTTTGGCAAGATAAACGCCTTCAATGTAAATTGCCCAGCTATAAAGGATATACTTACCTAAGATGCGAAAAGTTAAGATTGATTGTGATAATAGAGCATTAGCTCTAATTAACAAACTGAGATGAATTTTACATTATTATTTTTATTTTATTTTATTTTTTATTTATGTAAATAATTTTAAGTATAAATTTTTATTTCCTTTAAATAAATGAATTATTTAAACCAAATTACTGCAATGTTTTTATTCTCTGGTTGATAATTAAATGTTTAAAATAAAAAAACCCAATTACTTCATATTGCATACATGCAAATAGTGTAAATATTGAATTTTCTGGGAAATGAAGTATTGTATAAGGGAAAAATTGTCATTTTCAACATAAAAAAGGCATTGCACAAACGAAAATTATTTTTTTATCAATAAAAAAAATATTAAGAGATGAAGGGTTAATTTTTTGTTGCGTTGGTTTTAAATTTCATACGTTTTCCCCTTAAAAAGAAGCACTGATTATTTTAGCGAAATTTAACATACGAAACAAAACGTACAAAACAAAAATGAAACAAACTGATTTTCTCTCTTTTAAAGGGTGCTTAATAATATAAGACAATATCCAAAATATTTTTAACTAAAATTTCTTTTGTTTGTATTGTTTTTCGTTATTATGCTGTTGAATAGACTAGTAAATTTAAATTTTTTTTAGTAAAATCAACTAGTAAATTTTTAAGTACATAGCTTGCCTTTTTACATATTTATACGATAAAACAACAAAACGTTTATGATTTCAATGAGTGAAATTTTAAACTATAATTATTTTGAATGTTCACACTTTTGAAGCGCAGCTTTTAATTAAAAATTGGCAATAATAAATCAGTAAAGAAAACCATTTACCAAACGCCAACCTCGGATTAACATGTCGTTTTTCAAATACTTCTTAAGATAAACCAGGATGAATAAAAAGGCTCGTTTTCAGAGGGAACGATGAATCTGACTATTCAAATAATCGTGTTAATTATATTTATTTTTTTGTCTATACGGTTTGAAGGTGCTTCCCCAATACAAATTTCCAAACTTCGCAACTGGGACTCCCATCTAATACCTCCTTTACACACGTGACATACCACTAATGAAAGAAACAACCATAGCTACATTTGCTGTTGACACAGCAATTTTGGCAGTTGCGAGCAAAGTAACGCAAACTACAGAAAACTACAAACATCGATTAATTCAGTTAGTAACTGGATGAAGATGGAGAATTAAGTTCAATGAACAAAATCGGTTCATGCAAATTTTACTAATAAAACAAACTATGTCAGTATACTAGTCGTAATCAACTCTAAACAAATCCCTTATGCAAATATCTAGGGATGACGCTAGATGCCAGACTTAGAAGATGTCAAAAAGAAAAGAACGAATTGAACATCAAATACATGAAAATGTATTGCCACATAAAGACTTTGAACTATCTATACATAATAAATTGCTCCTATACCGGCAAACTCTGAAACCTATGTGGACTTACGGAATGCAGCTTTGGGGCTGTACTAAGAAAACGAACATTAAGATAATTCAGATGTTCCAAAATAAAGTACTTCGGAACATTGTAAATGCTCCGTGGTTCATTCAAAATGAAGGCCTGCACCGTGACTTAAAGCTGGATCACATCAATGAATTAATTGCAGTTTATGTTGCTAAACATGATTTAAGCTTTCAACAACATGAGAATATCAAAATACGTCGTATGCTGGACTGTCCGATGGTAATACGATGCCATCAAAGAGCCAAACTAATGGATCTAGTGATTGCAAACCAATTTATTTTAAATAAATAATAATATTTATCTTTGGGACTAGCCATTGGGCTTATCCCAACAAATTTGAATTAATTAAGATAGAAAAATTGCTAGATGACTTATATAACAAGTCAGTTGTAATAATAATAAATAAAAAATAAAATAAAAAAACTTTCAGTTTTTTATCAAACAGTTAAGATAAAAGTTTTAGTATATAAGCAGATGAAATTCGTTTGAATAATTACAGTTTGCATTTGAAACCGAAACAAACCACTTCTAGCAATATGAAATTCATTGTGAGTTTTCAATTGATGGTTTGCAATTTTAAAAATAATTTTAATTTTTATATTTCCTTTGTGTAATTCTAGATTTTACTTTCTGCACTCATGGCTGTAGCCGTCTGTGTTGATGTTGTACCAATTATACGATCAACGTCCGACATCGATGCTGATGGTTCATTCAATTTTGGATACGAATCTGCTGACGGTTCATCACATGATGCTGTTGGTAATGGTAATGGTGTTCAAGGACGGTATTCATATACATCACCTGAAGGCCAAAGAATCGAACTTTCATATTTAGCTGATGTCAATGGTTTCCAACCACAAGGGGCACATTTACCTGTTGGTCCAGAAACACCTGCTTATGTACTCCGCGCCCTCGAATATATCAGAACTCACCCGTCAAAAGATGCATATTAAATTTAAGTATTATAGATAAAAAATAAATTATGAAATGAAATCAAATCTTGTCAATTTTATTCGAGGAAATATTGAAATTAATTTCGCCCGATTATTTCGGTCGATTAAGATTTTTTTTTCAGGGTATTTAAGTACATGCATTTTTGACTAAAGACATAATAGTTCCTTCCAATGCGATTGAAGATAATAAAGTATTAATTAATGGTATAGGTTGTTGATCTGATAAAAATTTTAGTAATAAAATTTATGCTGGAGATATACTCGACGTTACTAAGACGCTGCAATATGTCAAAAACGTGCTCTTCCATTTACTCAAGATAAACTGAAATATCGCTAGTCGCGTTTTTTACAATACAGCATGTATATGCAATTGGGTAACCAAAAATTTAAATTAAAAAATGATATAACAGCGGATATTAAAATATATATGAACAAATATTTAAAAATATAATAACATAAAAATACAATATTAAATTATATAATCATAAAATATAATAAAAAATACGCCATTCCTTAAGCATCAACTCAACAAAAATTATCAATTTAAAGCGATAATGAGGAGATTGATTTTTTAAAAGCGTCCGGCGAAATATTAAAATCGAACCACATTGACACACTATTCAAGTCGCGTTGTATACGCGCTACAGGATCAAAATATGCGTAGTTAGTGCACGCAGGCGGGATAGAAAGCAAATTACGTGATCGTAACACACGTTGACGAGTGTAAATATTGAAAAGAGATAGCAGCTCTGAGCAATCGATCTTACCACAAAGTATATCACGCGCAAATGTAACACTTGCACACTTACGCCTATACGACAGAGACTGACGACCCAGAAGACAACATCTATCAAGATAGGTAACAGTTTCAAATCATCCCTTCCTGAGGGTGGTAATTTTCTTAGAAAAAACAATAAGAATTGCTTCTGTATGCCCTATATTATCTTAGTGTGAATATCGTAGAACGGAGACCATATAACGCTGGCATATTCGATATGCGACCTCACAAATGATGAATATAATGATTTGAAGATAAACAAATCATGAAAATCTTTCGAGTATCGCTTAATAAAACCCAACTTTGAGTAGGCCTTATTAATGATCTTAATTAAGTTTCGATCAACCCAATCACAAAAACCATTCAAATCTTGTTGGAATCTAAATCTAATCACCGCTTCGCATGATATGGTACAAAAAATTTTTGTACCTTCTGCGAACAATAAACATTCTCTAAATTCCAATAATTTTGTAAAGTCATTGATAAATAGCAGGAACAGCAATGGTTCCAAATGGCTCCTTTGGGCACACCAGAGAAAACCGTGAAGGTAACGGAAGATATGTCATCAGTTTTAACTACATTTTACGATTAGTCAAGTAAGAACTTAGCCAATTCAGCAGTATGAAGTCGTAATTGAGTTTATTAGGCTTATCTAACAATAAACGGCGGTTTAGTTTATCGAAAGCTTTAGCAAAGTCTGTATAAAATACATCAACCTGTACTTTAGATATTGCGGATTTTGTTGAATAACTCTGGAAAAGTGCCAAGTTAGTAACAGTAGACCAGCCTGAAAAAAAACCCATGTTGATGTGAGCTGATCAATTGCTTATTAATATCATCACAGGCTTCAATTTTATACGTGCGTTTATTAGTGTAAAAACACAGATCCAAACCACGACTATTTGGAATATTGTTTATTTGAGATGCACCAATATAAGCCATATAATCACAAACCAACGCAGAAGAGTCGTTATAGTATTGAACGGAATAAATATGTTATCGTTGTCACGTCCCAACTTCCAGAATAACTCTCGGAAATTAAAATCGCCATAAACAGTTTCCTCGTCAAAAAAGGTAAAACCTTATTAGAGAAATTGGCTAAAATTTCGGTAATAAATGACGGACCAGAGTTACATGGAATATACTTAACGCATTTGATCAAATTATATGAAGCCAATTTTAATTTAATTGCTAAAAATTCAAATTTTGCGTCGGATACCAAAAGTTCACAGAACAACTTTTGACGAACGGCGATCCGCATTTTAGAATCGTACCAAAGCTATTTCGGTCCCGGCGGAAAACACAAAAGTCTGATGGAAAAAACTCTGATGAATTGAAATCTTTTGTCAGCCATGTTTTTGCTAGCAATATGATGTTGTAATTACACTCCAGTACGCCAAGATAAAATGGTTTTGGTTTCGAATACATACCGCTACACCAACGGTATGGGGACAATGTTTTTTGAGCGTCTAAAAAACTCACGAACTGAATCCAACAGGCCATACCCCAAGTTGTAACCGTTTAATGAACGAGTCAGGATTAACTCTAATTTTGAAAGACAAGAAATTAAGCCGTTTGATGCCCTAATCGCCAGGTACGAGTAATCTGCATTCACAATCGCTTTCTAATAATAAATCCAGCTTATCTCTCAGAAAGTTTTAAACGATTCAGGAGAGAAGGTATTTACAAACCTTAAAGCATCAATGATACTTCCTTTCAGGAACCGATTTTATTGATCCATCGCCATCTTTACAACTACAAAAAAAAATCTAAAAAAAATCGTGTTCGTAATTATTACCTGTTGTAAATATTAGAATATTTTACATACAAAGAGCACAACAACTGATGACCAAATTTGATCTATCTGACTTTGAAGACAACAATTATATGGAGTTAGCAGCGCTTAACGGTACCATTCAAAATAGCAGTCTTTCAGCTCTATCGATGGTGATATGAGCGAATAATACCACCTTAAATACTACGCAACCGTACAGCGCTGAAGTTCGATTGCCAAAAATGTCCATCCCCAATTTCGACGGTGTCTTCTTAGAGCAGTCATTTCAATATAATTTCAATATTTAAAAAGTTTGATCTACGGTGAGCCAGCGGCGTTGATCCGACACTTTCCCGTTACATACGCTAATAATCAGGAAGCGTTTAAGAAATTAATTCAACGGTACGATCGGAAACATTACACGATTAAATCATTCATTAAATCGTTCATCAATTATCACTCAACCAACGTCATTCAATCTTCGGAAGATAACGGATTCTTTCAATGGGGTCATTAGGGGACTTAAAGCACTAGGCGGAAACGGAGAGACACGGGATTATTGACATACATTGCGCTAACCAAGGTGAATAGTGAAACGAGAGCTCTTTGGGCACAACAATCTCATGGAGAAAAGTTGCCAACGTTTGAGGATCTGTTTAAGTTCTTAAAAAATCGATCAGTCGCACTAGAAACCGAACAAGGATTTAGCCAGAAGACACAACCAAGTCGAATAATGAAACTACGAACATTGACAACAACTACGTTTCCTCAGTGTTCAATATGCAATCAATAAGGTGAACACTTAATTCATCAATGCGAGAAATTCATAAGTATGGCCGCTGAACAACGATCTACACTTATAAAATCAATGTTTCGCTGTTTCAATTGTCTAAGTAAGAACCATCGAGTATATGAATGTAAGTCAAAAGGACGGTGCCTAAAGTGTCATCGAAAGCTACATTCCATGCTACAAGAATCAGTGTTAGACCAACTCAGCCATGATCCTCACACGGGGAACTCTACAACGGAGTAACTCTACAGAAGTAGAGAAACAAAAGGATATAGACACTTTCATAACAGGGTGCGCCAACACTTTATTAACCACCAACAAATTTATATTGCCAAGAGCCATGGTAAACATAAGAAATCGACACGGAGTATTCTATCCATTAAAAGCTCTATTAGATTCAGCATCCCAAGCCACTTCTTAAAATTCAACCGAGGAAGAAGAAGACACATGCGATGAACTTTATAAGGCAACTACACTCAATTCAACTAAATTCAGTGTAAGATTACCATTTCGTGAACCACATGGCATAGTAGGTTCATCTCTTCACGTGACATAGCATTCGGTAGAGAGAAAATTTCGGAAAAATAATGATTTTAAGGAAAGGTATACCCAGTTTATGAAAAAATATATCCAACTCGGATATATGACCAGAATCAGGGGACCAGTTTCATTGGAATACACGTATGAGGCCATCAGTTCCAGAATGAATATTAATAACTATCTCCAATAAAGATTGATTGACGGGTGGGTTGTTTTCCTTGACTGTGACAATATCGCCAATCTTTATAGGCTAATTTTTGAAGCGCCATTTGGGACGTTGCTGTAACGATGTTAGGTATTCAATGGACCAACTCTTCCAAAAATGCTCGCCTATCTGCTGAACTGTTTGCCATATAATGAAGTGTGACATCTTTAGGGTTGTTAATCCATTTCAGGTATTTTGGTAGTTGGATGCCCAAGCAGAAAGTAGGATGGCATCAGTAGATCGACATATGCCACGTTCAAGCGGCATAAACGCCAGGAATTTAGAATGCCTTCTATTTCGGCTAAAAGCGTGTTGATTTCTTCAAGAGTTAATATTTTTTGACCTATCACTCGTTTTAGATGAAATTTGCACGATTTTAGGACCTCCTCCCCGATGCCGCCAAGTGTGCTTGGAGGAATGAATTTCCAGGTAATTCTGTGCCTGCAAAGGAGATATAGTATTTGAATTTTTAATTAGCGTCACGAATTCCTTGTTTCATTGGAGCTCTTGGAAAACACCTCGTCACGTCATGAATCGTTTTAAGGCTCCGATAAAGGCGTCACTGGACAATTCACTGACCAGTTCAAGATGTACAGCTTTGGTTCTTAGGCGTATGAACTTAGGCATTTGGCATTTGATCAAATGTATTGAAATGGGTTCATCATAATTGACTCTGGTTTGGAAAGAACGTATGAGGTCAACACTTAAACTAGGCAAGTTACCCATCAGCTGTTGTTGGTATTTAGTCTTGAATTTACTGCAGGTGACGTAATGATTTACAATTTGCTTGGCCTTAGCTTTACCATTAGGTATCTAAAACTCCTGTCTGGAGATGGCTAAAATAAGGGATGGTCCAGCTTGCTTGTTATTCTATGGTGTATATGATATAAGATCAATGACGTGATTCTTGCCTTGGATGGTAAAATGATGGGATGCTTAGTGGAATGCGGAACGTGGTCTTTTGTAGCCTTTCTCCAAAGCGAATTATTCCGATATCGTTCAAGATCGGATTCAGTGATTTCAGGCAAATGCTTTTGGTAACCTCCCCGGTGGTTTGTAGCGAGGGTATATCATCATGATAATAATGAAGCTACTCGTTATGATACAAAGTAAACAACGCATAGAAGAGTTCCTTACGGCATAGATAAATGTCACTAAGTCCAGATTCCTTCACTTTTGAAATATTCCCTATATATTGAAATGTATATCTCAAAACTCGCTGCAGTTTGCGGAATGAGGAATACTTTGAGGTTATGAAATCATACCATTCATTCCCTGAATTTAAAATGGAGATGAATGAGACCATTTTTTTTTCTTGGTATTTGGAAGAAATTGGTATTGTTTGTAGTTTGAGGGGCCAATATTCCGGAGACTCATGCAACCTAACAGCACTCCTCAACCATAGCTTATAAGTGACATGAGCTCGAGGAGAGATAGACTCGAGTGGTGCAATCCGCAGGATTTTCTTCTATAGACTTTCTAGGACTGGTGATTGATTGAAACCTTAAATAATCTTACTGATACGGAAAGGGTTGCAAAAAGAAGTTTTCATCACCTGATTACTATCAGGTGATGATAAAGAACACAACTATGATCCCCTGTTATAGTGCAAAATCCATGGGCGAAACCATCGTCTATGTTAGTACAGGCTGGCATGGAGTATTCGTGCGTCCTCGATTTAGCTCTCGTTGGCGTAAAGTAGGACGTTAAAATAACCGTGAAAGAGTAGGGTGAGCTTTGGCCCCAGAAAAGATTGCAGGGATTAAAATTAAAAAAATCAAAAAATAAATTTTAAAAAAAATCTTACTGATAAAATTATAGCACTGTGTTACCGTATATTTTCGACATTAATCGAGTTAGACATATGCTCCCAAAGAGGATGATGTACAGCCCGTAAATTTAAAATCATGGTTAATTTATTTTTACCTGATTTGAGGTGGAAGTGAATGTATAAGTCGAGAGAATTTCGATTGAAATTCATTGGCACCCAGTTTCTCACAATTAATTCCATTTTCAGTGAATTGATAGAAAGTTAAATCAATTGCTTTTGCCGTTTTGTAAATGGTTTACCAGCTGGGTTTTACGGCCATTACGAGTTTTACGGGTGAGATATCAAAATTTTAATATCATTACTACATAACCGGCCAACAAATCATTTTACACAAGTCCAAAACTATACCATCATGGATCATAAAGCGTTGACTAATGGTTTTTGCTTCCCCTCTAATATTTTCTATAGGCTTAAAATTGGGAATCATAATTTATAATTTTTATGGGGTGGACATTTTATGTGATAATTTTTAACGTACCATTTTATTTAAAACTACTTGGAAACTTAAAATGTTCCAATTTTTTATCTTCTGCTCTACAATTTGATAGCAAAAGCTATAACTGATAACAAAAAAGCATTATTGGTAAGACTTTACTATGAGAATTTAATTTAGAACTTAAGCAGTTTGCCCACTATTTTCTTTAATTTTTTCAAAACGTTGACCTTTAGTTTTCTCCTACAAAGTAGACGACTGTTTCTGTTTTAATAGAGATAACATTTAAAATGATAGTAAAAAAAATTGGAATCAAGTTTAGTTTTTTTTAAAGTTTAAATTTCGGTTTTATCAATCAAAAAAAAAAATTAATTTTTGTATATAAGTCAACGAAATTCGTTTGAATAATTACAGTTTGCATTTGAAACCGAAACAAACCACACCTACCAATATGAAATTCATTGTGAGTTTTCAATTGATGGTTTGCAATTTTAAAAATAATTTTAATTTTTATATTTCCGTTGTGTAATTCTAGATTTTACTTTCTGCCCTCATGGCTGTAGCCGTCTGTGTCGATGTTGTACCAATTGTACGATCATCGTCCGACATCGATGTTGATGGTTCATTCAAATTTGGATATGAATCTGGTGATGGTTCATCACATGATGCTGCCGGTAATGCTGATGGTGTTCAAGGACGTTTCTCATATACATCACCCGAAGGCCAAAGAATCGAACTTTCGTATGTAGCTGATGCTAATGGTTTCCAACCACAAGGTGCACATTTACCTGTTGGTCCAGAAACACCTGCTTATGTACTCCGAGCCCTCGAATGGATCAGAACTCATCCATCAAAAGAAGAATATTAAATTTAAGTATTGCAGATAAAAAATAAATTATGAAACGAAATTCAGTCTTGTCAAATTTACTTAAGCAACTCTAAACGAATTAATGAAGGTTATTTCACCCGATTGTTTGAGTTTAAAACAACTTTTGGTCACACAGATTCCACACCAATCTTAAAAAATACTATGTAAGATCGTTCACATAATGGATAAGCGAAGAAGAATTCATAGAATTCATTATCAAAAAATGTTAATTTAAATTTGACAATTCATCAAAAAATGATCATATTTATTGCATACATTTATTAACTAATTTTTGGCATCTCATTTTTAAACAGTAGTTATATAACTGTTTAAAATGAAAGTTTAAACTGTTAGAAAGTGTTGACTCTTAAGGTTTATTTTGTGATTTCAGTCAGATAATATATGAGCCTTGGATATTTAAGTGATCGAAACCTAACCTTAATTTTTTCTAACCCTGCAGGATGTAAGCAATTAATTTTTAGTTGGTTGGTTATATAATTTCTAGTTTTAACGAATTAACTTTAATTTAATAACATAAGCCATGATTGATTGATTGATTGATGGGACTGAGAGAACAAGTGCTTGACAAGTGTTCCAGTTAACGCTGTTCTTATTCCCACAGCTTTTTTACATTTAACAAACGGTAGGATAGGCGGGATTTTCATATATTTCTATTTCTATAAATATATTCCCATGCATGAGATAAACGATACGGTTTCAGACACCTCATGATCATTACGGCACAATTCTATTCTATTTTTGAGGTGTAGTGAAAGTTAAAGAATTGGTCCGGTATCCCGGTAACCAATATTCAAACTACTATTAGCATAAGAGAATCACAATTTTATTGAACTGCTCTGCATTCTGTTTTTTTTTTTGTATTCTGTCATCTCTTATCAGCAACTCCAGTGAGCCACCATTCAACTGTTATCTGCCAAAAAAGTTCCCTAAAAATAAAATCTATTAGTGGGCTAATTTCTCCAAGCCGTAGACTATAATAAATTGGATTAGTTTTTGCGTAAAATTTAAAATTAATTTTATTACATCATTAAAAATGTAAAATTATAAAAATTATAATATAAATTAGATTTTTAAAAATTGATTAAACATTAGAAATCAATTGAATTAACCGTTTTATGACAAATTCGTCATCTAATCACACGAAAATCTAATTTATATACACTTTAAAATAAATAAAATTGAGCCTAGCAGAATAGATCCAAAGACACCGCAATATAGTTTGTATCATTCCCAAAATCGTTTACATTAAATCACCTAAAAATCATTGATACATAGGCCACATTTCATGTAAATGCGACCGACAATTTAAAAAACCAGACCGCCTCACTCAATGTCTGAAGTGCTGGATGTATACTACAAGCAACTATAATATGAAGCCGAAATGTAAATTTTGCGGTGCTGGACACATCGATGATGCAGAATGCTTGTTCATAGATACAGAAATACAACATAAGTATGCAAACTGCGATGGCAACCACAGAGCAAATTCTGTAAAATGTCCAAAGCGTACGGAGTTCCTTCATATTAGAGATTATCTCCAGAAACTCTCAGTAGACAGGATCAACACCATTCATCGCTTACAATTAATGATAATACTGCTACACAAGCAACCTTTTCTAGTCTATTTAACCACAATTCATAGAATCATAATTCACAGCAAATGAGTTCGAATAATGCTAACAAATTATATTCCTCATCGAAACTTCTCCTGATTTTGGAAAGTATAATGGATGGACTTAGTTAGTGTACTACACTAATTAAGTCCATCCAACACTATTAATATATGCAATACTTTTAATATATGTATCTTTTCTAGAAGAAATTCCATTATAAATTTTCCCAGTAGTTCCAGGTACCATCATACTACCAGAAGAAACAGTACATCGGACTTCCTCCTATAGCAAACGAAGCTGTTCCAGTTATTGGAGGTAAGAATGAGCTTAGCTCAGACCATTTCCCAGTATTGTGTATACTATCATTTTGGCCATGACATATCATTCTCCAACAAAGACATCATACAACTTTAAAAAAGCAGATTGGAGTACGTTTCAACACATTACAGACAATTAATTACAGAACTCACTTTTCAACCAAATTTACCCGTCAAATAGTCATATTGTTGGCGCTATGGAATATTTTACGTCATGTTTACAGCCAGCACTCCTACGAGTAAATATAAGTTAATCCTTTCGGATGAAATTATATCTCTAATTAAACTAAGGAGACAATGGATAAGCAAAAAAGATCCCTATAAAAAGGATCAAAGCCTTACTGGCATGCTATTAAAAGTATCAAAAATAAATATTCATCCATTTCTCCATTAAATAATCCGGATTATGATAATGTTAGAATTAGTGATACTGGTGTTAAATGCAAAATGCTTGGTAATAGTTTCCAACAAGCATATGATATTTCCTCTAATGTAGTTGAAACCAAAGATATCAGAAACAGTATACGAACAATTGAAGACCATATTGAGCTGGATTCCAACAAGCTTATATTAGCAACCCAAGAAGTAAATGGTATTATTCTCACTAGCCACCCATTTAAAGCACCAGGTCCAGACCAAATCCAAAATGTCCTACTTAAACACCTACCTGATCGGGATTTAAATTTTACTGGATCGAGATTTACATTCATGACAAATTCATTCTCTCGTTGCTTTGAAATATCCTACTTTCCTTCTCGCTGGAAAACAGCCAAAGTGGTTGCAATACCTAAACCTAATAAAAACCCTGCTGATGTGAACAGTTATCGTCCCATAATTTTGCTTAATTCAGTAAACAAAATTTTTGAATGTCTCATCAAAATCAACAATATATATGGTGCCACAACAATTTGGGTTTCGTTATCAACACTCATCAGTTCATCAAGTTCAGCGCATAGTTGAACATGTCAAAATACAAAGGGAATTAGGAAAATCAACAGGTATGGTGCTCCTCGAACTTAGAAAAGTATTTGATTCGGTGTGGATAAACGGCTTACTGCATAAACCCCAACAATATGGATTTCCACTGTACATTTCAAAGTTACTGAAATCCTATTTTGAGAATAGTAAATTCTTTGTTTAGATTGGAAATATTAAATGTCAGTTGATCGACATTAAATCTGGTGTGCCACAGGGTTCTGTAATCAGTCCTTATCTTTTCAGCATCTTTCTTAACGATACACCTGAGATGCCGAATTGTGAGATTGCATTGTTCGCTGATGACACATCGATTTATACATCCCATATCTACTCTCAGAAGTAAATCTATCTATCATAAATAGATTAAACTTGTATTTGAATGTGCTGGTAAAATATATTTACAAATGTGGCTTAAAACTAAATGCAGGCAAATTGCAAGCTATTTACTTCACACTAGTAGGATCAACTCGAAAATTCCTAACTCTTGTGACTGCAATCAATTAAAGTGGGAGAAGCAAGTAAAATATCTTGACATTCTACTGGATCCCAAAATATCTTTCCAAAATCATATGAATTTTGTCGTAGATAAAGTTACTAAACTGTTGTTTTTATTGTATCCATTGTTAAACAAAAAAACCCATTTGTCCCTCGATAACAAATTATTACTATATAAATGTATTATTCTGAATGTAATATTATATGGATCGCCACTTTGGAGGAACGCAGCTAATACTCACAAGAAAAAAATTCAAATTATCGAAAACAGATTTTTGAAATTAATCCTAAACCTCCCAAAACGGTATCCAACACTAAGGTTACATTCCGAAACCAAAATCTATTAATTAACTGACCATATATTGCAATATTATAATATATATGTAATATTACACTACGTTATATCAATAACAACTTAATCAACTGTTTTAGGTATTAAGTCAAAAAAAAATAAAAAATTAGAAAGTACGGCCAAGCATTAAGCAGGATATCCCCATATTTTTTATACGAAAAAGCAAAAATATACAAATACGACAATGTAATAATTTAATAATATAACTGTACAATAATACACTTCAACACACAACAATATATCCCCATGAACCAATTAAAGCATCCATATATACCGCCCCCATGTTAGGTGAGCCGGGTATATTGTTAATATAACAATATAATAATATGGAAATATAATAATATAATAGCATTATACCGTAATGATATAATTCCATAATAATTTAATCCCATAATAATACAATTATACAATACTAAAATAATGCAAAAATATAATAATCCGATAACCAATAATATAGACACAAATTCAAAAATTGTACCAAACAGCCTTCCTCCACCTTCCTAATCAGAATCCACAAAAATTGTAACTGTATTCCTGCCAACCCCTCTAACCTCCAACAGGTTAGAAGCAGAACTCTCTGAAATTCTACAAGTCTACAGACTTCTGAAAATCAAAATTAACACCTCCCAAAACCCAAACCGTCCCACCTACAACCCAAACGCCCTCAAAAACTAAACGTCATCGCGTGTACCTTGCCTAAACAAGTCAGCCATTAATAATGCACTCTGCAAATGCTAAAACCCGGGCAAAAAATTCAACGAAAGCCCCACATCCTCCCCCACAAAACCATTGCCAACCACCGACACAACTGCCATAAACTTCGATGATGTACCAAATTTGGAAATCCAAAACCCAAAAGCGCTTTAAAAATGCCAAAGGAAGAGCATAACAGAAAGACAACTACTAAGAAAGACAGGAGGATGACCACGCCTGTGCAAATAGACCCTCCGAATACTGGAAAATCTGTTCCACGTGAGACAAACAATATAAAAAAATTATTTTGGCGTCAAAACTGTACATAGACGGCTTCGAGAAGTGACTGTAAGAGCCCATGATGCGCAAAAGAACTCATTTGTAGCCAAAAGAATAAAAACCGTTCCACCCCTGCTCGAACCTATTAACCGAAACCTGTTGAGTTCTTGCGCAAGAAACCGTGATGTGCTACAAAAGAGATTGTGCTATGCTACAAAATCATTCCTCCTATTGACTACACTGTCACTTATATTCAAATATGTATTTATATTTTGTGTCTCCACTCATCTTACATCAACAAACCATAATTTTATACTTTATACAGCGGACAAATGAAAGTCAAACAATGTTACTCTTGATATTTGGTGCACCTTCATATTATATCTCTGCGTTTGGAAAATATAGAAACCAGAACTCTTTATGACTAAACACACTGATACAATTACTAGAAACTCCATCACATACAAACCAATCTCGTTACACATTACTATGCACCAAATTAGTTTATACATAATAATATAATATAATATTAGTATCACGAGTATGCCAGAACCCATCCGTGGTTAGGATCTCTGCTAGTCATATTTGTTTCTATTACATTTTTTTATTTACAATTTAACATGGGAATCGCATAACAATATGCCACTATGGATCATGTTTTCCGAAAGAGGCGCCACGATCAAAGTATTTAGTATACCATATTTCCCGCAGGAAGCAACACGATCAAAGTATATAGTACCAAACATTGCTGACAGCTTTTTTTGTTATATTGATCTTTAAAACATTTCGTGTCAAACGGAAAACAAAAAATATCACAAATCAACAAAATAGCTCAAAATAATAGAGAACGAAACAGTAAATCTTACATAAAATAATATATATTTTATAGCAACAGATTGTTTGAATGAAAATGATAGTTGGTCATGATTTTTTTCTTGTTTTAAATTTGTTGTTATACGAAATAATTCCAACAGGAATTATGTTCGTTGTTTAGTGTATATATATACAATTAGAACTATTTGCCATAACATATATTATTCATATTTTTTGACACTTTAACTGACATCTAGTGGCATAATTCATGATGCTAGAGCTTACGTGTAAAACATACCACTTTCCAAAAGATAGCAGCATTTTCGTTTGTAGTATAATCTTGACAGTCCAACATGATCTATAAACTGTTAGTATCGGTTTGTTTCGATAAAACCTCAGAACGATTAGACAGAGGTGCACATTGTAATTTATATACAAGACTCATACACAATAAAAATGAAGATATAAAAATGTATATAAATCTAAATATACAAAAAATAAATAAAATAGAATATTGACCATCGTGTTCATAGTACATCTGCCATCTTTAATTATTTACCAAATAAATCATGTCTCCAATATGGTAACATGATGTATAAAAATATATATTTAAAATAATGAAAATAATTCACATAAAATGATGCATTGATACTTGTTCTCTGGGAAAGCGACAGATTTTCCGATCCATATCACTATTTCAAAAACTTTCACACACCCACTCACACACTTTAAACAAAATTAAATTAAATAAAAAATTTTAAATGAAGAGATCGACAAAAACACGACCGATCGAAGATTCAGATTTTATGCTTTGGCTCACGATTTTGTTAACTAGTATTATGTTTTCATCTGCGGTTTTTCATGGGAAAGATTTGAATGTATCTCCAAGATATAATGCAAAGCTTTTCCCTATAGCTTTTTCAGCTTTTTCTCTATAGTTTTCTCTAACCAATTCTCTAACTTCAAAAAAGAAATTAATATGTGTTCGAGTTTCTTTTTGAATATTAGGCGTACTATCTTAAGCCGCTTGTTGTTTAATATTGTTAAGTTGTTCTAGTTTGTTCTCCAATTTTGCCGTATTCGTAACAGGCACTTGAAGATTGATATTGTCGCTGACTAGTTTTTGGAACAGTTTTCAATTTATTTTATTGTTTGTTAATTTAGGCCACGACTTAACAATCGTTGCAGTGTGAGTCATGATTACAGGGAAATGATCTGATGATAGCCCTTCACGGTCTTCTATGAATACATAGTTTTCTGATACCCTTTTTGTCACAAAAAAGTTTGTTGCTTGACCTGCGGTAAGTATCACCTTTCCTTTGTAGATTGTTAGTCTTGATCTCCAAAACGTATATTTGGCGTTTAAATTACCGCCAATAATGAAAAACTCTCAAACCACTAAAAGATTGATCACATTCCATTTTGTTTGGCACAACAAACACAACAGGGCACCTCTTGCATCATACCAACTACCTAACAACAGATTTGAGCACATCAATATCGACCTAGTCCGTCCATTACCAATTTCCAAAGGATTTTGTTACATACTTACTTGTATCGATCGCTGCAGTAGGTGGCCGAAAGCAATTCCGACCGTAGATATTACGGTAGAGACTGTTGCATCGACATTATTGTTTAGTTGGATTTTAAGATTTGGTGTACCTCGGCGAATAACAACAGATCATGGCAGACAATTTGATTCGCGCTTATTCAACGAATTGTCGAAAACCCTTGGTGCCAAACATTTGCGAACTACGGCTTATCACCCTCAGGCAATTAGCATAATAGAACGCTGGCATCGAACCCTTAAGGCAGCAATAATGTGCTACGAAAATAAAAAACTGGTTCGACATTTTACCAACGATTTTGCTCGGTCTTCGTACTACTTACAAGGAATATTTAAAATCAACTCTTTCAGAATTGGTTTATGGTACTTCAATTTCACTGCCTGGAGAATTCTTTGCAGAAACCAAATAGGTCGAAAATCAGTCAAACTTTGAAAAAGCATTGAAAAACCAATTGGCAGACGTACGTCATAAAACAACTTCAAATCGTTCAACAGAAAAAGTTTTCGTACAACCCGAATTGAAAACATATTCACATGTTTTTATCCGTAACGATGCTGTACATTCACTTTTACCTCCGTCGTTTGATGGTCTTTATCCAATTTTGGATAAATAGGAAAAAATTTTCGTCCTCTATATTAACAAACGTTGTCGCTTGACCGACTCAAAGCTGCACACACTACAGGAGATCTTACCCATCGATCAAAAACGGTTATTTTGTCACCTAGACAACCTACAACTACTGTGGAATCATTGGAGCCAACAGTAACAACATTACCCAAGCAACAACTAAAGCAAATTACTTTTGACACCCAAGAGCAAACCAAATTTAAAAGACTTATTCGAAAACCGAGCCACTACCGGTGAATTCAATAAATTTTACAAATTAAATTTCAGTGATATTAAAATTAACGTAGTGTAGTGTCAAAAAGGAAAATAATTAAATTTTTTAATTAATTTTTAATCTTTAATTTGTGTTACAAATTAATTTGTGAACATTTAATGTTACTTTAATTTAAAATTAAGCATCTTGAATTTTAAATTTTGTATTCGTTCGCCATGGTTTTGTCTAGAGGAAGAGTACTGTGATGACTAACATTAAATGTACTGACATTTGAATTAGTTCATCCACCAGACACCATGTACATGTTGCGCATAGTGTCGACCAAAAAATATATTTTTCTTGAAAAACTCAGTTGCAATTCTGATAAAATAAATATTGTACGTACCGAGAACTAGTTTTATTTATTATGAACCTAAAACATAGTTAACAAACTATAGTATAGTTGAAATATTTTTTTTATCTTCAATACATTCGTAATCGCGTCAGTTAAAAATAAAACAGTATTATAAATAGAGTTTAAGGACGATTGCGCTATTTGCCGTTTTTCAATGAAAAGACAACCAGTAGTACGGCTGCAACCATGCCTACATCTACTCCACTCAACATGTGTGAATCATATAAGCAATATGCCCGATGGGGCTTGTCCTATTTACAGGACATCTCTGGAAGAGATTGATGCCGTTTAAAGAAAATAATATATAGAAAATGCAAACCTAGACCGTGAAAGGATTGTGAGCTGTGGTAACAGAGATGAGGATTGGACAACTTTGGCTGCAACGTTGGATTTTAAATATAAAAAAGCATTTCACTGGGTTCGTTCTGGGCTTGACAAAATGTCTCCGAAAGGTGGCCTTAAGCCTAATATCGGTATAAACCATAACATTCATAGGAGAATTACCTAGAAGGCAGGCTATTCACCACCAAAACAGTTCATTGTGAACCTATCGCAATGTATTCCGAAGTCAACAAAATAAAACGGGCCGAATATGTTCATACTTTGAACAGTTTGTATCCAACAAAGAAAATAAATAGTGTGGATCGACGAAACAAAGTTTAATGCGTTTTGTCGGTGAACAAAGGTCCGTTCAAGAGCTGGTACCAGCGCAGTGCAACAACCTCCAACATCAAGAGGCCGCAACGTGCAATTATTTTTGAACAATTTTGTTTGTTGGCGTTGTAGCGATAGCTACATTAATGCAGGAGTGGGAAGATACGGGAAAGCAAGTGTCATTCAAGGCTGGAAACGGTGATTAATGGGACAACAGCAACTCTTCTGCGGCTAGGGCCGTACTGTCCAATGCCATAGAGAAAAACTCCCATAAAGAATATTTCGTCAATAATCAGTTCTGAAGTGAAAACCCATATTGGAGTCCTGTTGTTGCAAGGCCTGGTGTTGTTGAACAGAGACTTGTTTATTTAAGGGAGATTATAGATCGACTACATCCTACAGTTCACCAAGTAATAGCTTTAGCAAGTTGATTTTTTCAACGGTTCTATTCTAACTCTCATGTTGAGGATGGCCGTTATGTTGAATATATTTTAATTTTGAGCTTAATAGTAGGCAGTTTATCTACTATTTTCTTTTATTTTTTTTAAAATGATTTGACATTTAAGTATTACCCCTAAAAAGTAGACGAGTGTTTCTAATTTAATAGTGATAAAATTTAATGACAATCAAAAAAATGAACCAGATTTGTATTGGAATCAAGTTTAGTTTTTTTTTTCTTAAAGTTTAACTTTCGGTTTTACTTAATAAAAAAAAATAATAATTTTTGTATATAAGTCAACGAAATTCGTTTGAATAATTACAGTTTGCATTTGAAACCGAAACAAACCACACCTACCAATATGAAATTCATTGTAAGTTTTCAATCGATGGTTTGCAATTTTTAAAATTACTTTAATTTTTATATTTCCGTTGTGTAATTCTAGATTTTACTTTCTGCCCTCATGGCTGTAGCCGTCTGTGTCGATGTTGTACCAATTGTACGATCATCGTCCGACATCGATGTTGATGGTTCATTCAAATTTGGATATGAATCTGGTGATGGTTCATCACATGATGCTTCCGGTAATGCTGATGGTGTTCAAGGACGTTTCTCATATACATCACCTGAAGGCCAAAGAATCGAACTTACGTATGTAGCTGATGCTAATGGTTTCCAACCACAAGGTGCACATTTACCTGTTGGTCCAGAAACACCCGCTTATGTACTCCGTGCCCTCGAATGGATCAGAACTCATCCATCAAAAGAAGAATATTAAAGTCATGTGTTGTAAATAGAAATAATAAATTGTTGTAAAAAGAATTTGGTTTTTTAATATTTATTTAAGTCCTAACAATTTTCAACTAATGGTTGATTAGTTCATTCAAAAAATCTGGGTTAAAAGCTAATTTTTGAGAAATAGAATTAGTTACGTCAATTCACTAAAGAGACTATAAGGTACATATAAAATTTAGCAAATGATAATGATATTTTGGATTGGTTTAATGACGTATATTATATTTCGGACTACCTCCGTTGAAAACCACTGTCCCCAGATAATTTCAAAAACCAAACCAAAATACAAATCATACATTTTGTGTTGTAAATAAATATTCGGACTATATAATATGACGTTTGGTGAACTAAACCAATTTTGAAGGATTTGTCTAATGAAATAATATTTAATGATCATTCAATTTAAAAATAATTCACTTCAACCTGATTTTTATTTAAATCAAGTT
Organism: Tipula confusa; assembly: GCA_963556175.1. Classification (NCBI taxonomy): domain Eukaryota; kingdom Metazoa; phylum Arthropoda; class Insecta; order Diptera; family Tipulidae; genus Tipula; species Tipula confusa. The sequence goes on from OY744475.1 coordinate 173,299,667, forward strand.
TGGTTATATGATTATCATTGTCGCCTTGGATGAAATTTTAAATTTGTTTTGTATATAAGCGGATGGCATTCGTTTGAATAATAATAGTTTTCATTTGAAATCGAAGCAAACAACTCTATAAGCAAAATGAAATTTATAATATTTGTGCGTTTATATACATACAAGGAGTGCTAAAAATATTTATTTTTACAATAATTTTTTTTAATTCTATTACAGGTTTTATTTTTTGCACTTATGAGTGTAGTGATGTGCGAAGAATCTAGTACTGCTCCACCTCCACTAACTATACGATCATCGCAAAACATCGATGCTAATGGTTTTCAATTTGGATACGAAACAGACGATGGTGCATCACATGATGCTGTTGGTAATGGTCATAGTGTTAGAGGACATTATACATATATAGCACCCGATGGTGAAAGAATTGAAGTGAATTATTTAGCTAATGCTAATGGTTATCAAATATTACCTAATTAAATTAAGTTTAAGTGATTAAAATAGAAGTAAATAAATGTCATAAAAAAAAATCGGGGTTTGTTTTATCGATGGGTGATTCAGAACGACGTTTTTTAACTATTAAAAGTTTTACTGCTGATGAACGTAAAGATTGGCTCCCAGAATCTACCTTACAATTCAGAGTTTTGCATACCGTTATTTGTAACTTGTAGTATAGAGTTGTTCTCTCCAATACTAAATGAATGTTAGAATTTTGAAAATATTTTAAGGGGGTCTACGCCACTATAGTTTCTGAATATTTGATATTTGAGTACATAATACATTGGACGAACCATCAATTTCATGCAAGTATACAGGATAATTAAGGACCATCATTTTGCAAATGAAAGAATTAAAGTTAACCATCTTCGAATATTTTGGTGTATCGTAGAATGTTACAATAAGCTACCACGATTTTTTAAGGGCCTTGCTTGTATATGCGGGCTGGGTAAATGTACGGTTTCAGTGATAAATATAAATTCAGGATTCAGTTCAATTTACACCTACTACAATGCACAGTGAGAACATCTATACTAGTAAAGTCTAAAACAAAAGCAAGAGATAAGAGTGCAATAATTAGTTAGTAGTATTTAACCGAACGATTGACAATAGGAAGACTATCTTGTATATAAAGGTGCCCACCGTAGGAAAAACGAAACAAATTGAGTGAAAACTACTATCACTTCTAAACAGCTCTCGACATCAGTATTAATACTGCTATAAAATTTTCAAACATCTTCACAAATCATTTTAAGCATCCAAATTCGGACAGGGCTTTGACAGATTTTCGATAATGAACGAATAGTCAATAATACACGTGGTCCGATTTTGGTGGCTGATATCTCAATCGAAAGCTCTTATAGGAGTAAATACAATAAATACTTACTATTTATAAACAATATGATTATTGTATAAAATACACTATATAGGGTTAGTACTCAATACTAAACAGATGTATTTATTTTTATTTTGCACGCACTTATTTTGTCAATTAAATCTTTTGATCCAACCTGATATTGAATCAACATAATTAATTGAATTTACACTTACAGTTTCTAAAATAATTTAAATCATTAATATACTAGTAGTAATTAATTATAAATTGCTGTTGTTGTTGTTGCTGATGATGACCGTGATGATTTTTAGACAAAATGTTACTTGGCTTGACGTCTATATTGGAATGTCAGAGAATTCGTCTTGTCATCTTTTCGTCTTTTTGCTGAGATCGCACTATCTAGTGATCACTAAAAATAATTTAATATCTTCCGTTGGTAGTACGTAGTACGAGTGCTGAAAACAAAATTGTGTTTGACTTCACAGTCGATCGAATGTCAATGCATGTATATAAACAAACGACCGACTGTGACACGTCGAAGTTTGTTATATTGTGAAAGTAATGTAAACTACTCTCGATTATGTTAATTATATGTTTACATAAATAAGTACGGATGAGTATAGTATAACATTCTCGACATCTGTGTTAATACTGCTATAAAATATTCATACATTTTCAAAAATCATTTTTAAGCATAAAATTCGTACAGGCGTAAGCTTTTATCGATTTTCGAAAATGAATGAACAGTAAATAACAAACGTAATATAGTGATTTGATTTGTTTTATTGTTTATTTATTTTTCCAAAACCACCAACAATATATATTACAGCATAATACCAAAAAATGCTTACCAATGCTTCTGATAATTATTATTCGTGTATATTTGTGGAATGCTCTTTTATTACTAACTTTACAAGAGTGGTTAGTATATAATATAATAGGTTATTAAATTACAACTATATAATAGAGTGGTTCATATTGTTACATCCCCCCATTTTCCTAAATAATACAAAATATGAAAATGTGTTTATTATAATTGATAACGATTTAGTGTTTTAATCATACGACCATTTCTAGTTGTTTTTCGTTGATTGTCCTCTTGATTGCTGATATGAATGTGAGTGGTCTATTCAGATTTGGCACCTAAAGGTCTCTTCGGTTATGGAATGGCTTCGGAACCAATCTCTAATTCATTTGATACCTGATTCGATGTTAAATTGTTGTTACTCTCATTGATATCCTGATCGATATCAACTTCCGGCACATCTTGTATATTAGCTGATGAACGCTATAGATGAATTGTATTTCGTCAGTATCTCTTACCCGTTGTTGTTTCCACAATCAGCGACCGTAGATTATCTGACTTTTTCACGACTTTTGCTGACACCCAATCACGGTGGCCTTTTTGGAATCGAACTTTTTCGTGCAATTCTAACTACTTGAATGGTGATGAAACACGATCGGCGTACGTTTTTTGTTGAAAGTGTAATTTTGCCAATTCTTTGGTGACGCCGCTGATGATTTGCGATTTCAAATCGTCCTGTTTGATAGGAATAAATGTTCTTGTGCGACGGCTAAACAATCGTTGGCATTTAGAACCCAAAATATCATTGCATGGTGTATTTTGCAACAATAACAATGCTTCATAGATGTCTAAATCGTCATGCCAGCATTTGCGGAGTAGATTTTTTGCTGCCGGAACATTGCGTTCAGCGAATTCATTTGAACGAGCGTAGTATGGTGATGATATGCGATGGTTGAATTGCCAACGCAACGCGTTGAATTGCCAAATTTTGAATTCTTTTGATGCGAACTGTGGACAACCATCTGATTCCAACGTTTCATAAAACCGGAATAATGAAAATTCATAAAACCGGAATAATGATCGGTTATAATGATGTAGGTCTTTGCCCTTGAACGTAAACATATCTGTAGAAACTATTTGAAATGGATAGTCCAGCAAAACCTTCTGTAGCAATGGTTCCTTTGTGTTTGATCTTTGAGTACGTTGACATGTAGAGCAATTTTCGACAAATTCCTTGATTTTCTTTGTTTGTCTAGGCCAGTAGAGACTGCTTCGCGTATATCCGTTAACTTTTTTGAGCGTTCAGCTGTTAGGACAAATTTGCTTTAAATAGTGACTGCCCATCATACCAAATTTCCTCCTTGAAATTCGCAAACGGCTTGACTGCTCTGACAACTGGCTGTCATCAGTCGACCATCCTATTTCGACAGCTGGGCGTAGGAATTGTAATTCAAAATCTTCCTCTATCAAATTTGCTAAGTGATTTTTTGTTATATCCGTCATAGCGAATACTGCGTTTATTTTGTATTTTTCGCTTTCCGTTCATTTTCTGTCAATTGGTTCAGCTTTGCAATCGCGGCTGAGTGTGTCAGCTACTTTCTTGCCCACACCTTTATTGTATTGTACTGTTGGCAAATGGCAAAACAGTGTTGTATTGTACAAATGTCAAAACATCAAAACGAATTTGATGTAAACGTATCGGTGCCTGTAAAATCTGTTTTTTAAAAATTGTTTCCAAAGGTTTTTGATTGGTTTCGATGTCCAATTTTTGCCATACACATAATGGTGAAATTTTTTGCACGCAAAGCTTATGACAGTTGCTTCTCGGCCGATTGGTGGATAATTTTTCTCGGCTTTCGTTAATGCCCTGCTGGCATATGCGATTGGTTTTTCATTTTGGAACAGACAAGCTCCAAGAGCTACGAAACTTGCATCGCAGGAAATTTTAACGCTTTGATTTACGTCATAATAACACAGAACTGGCGTTGTTGTGATGACCTCTTTTAACTTCTCAAAAGCTGTTTGTTGGTCAACATCACATACCCTTGCGGCATCCTTCACTATTAATCTTCTCAATGGTTCTGTCATATCTGAAAATTTCGGAATAAACTTTGCAAGGTATGATACTGTACCAAGCAATTTCTGCAATTCTTTGACATTAGCTGGAGGGTTCAAACGATGAACTGCCGATACCTTATCCGGATCAATCTCTGACAACCATTGGATGTAAAAATATGTCCAAGAAACTTTACTCTATTCTTGTTGTATTCACATTTTCCGTGATTTAATGTGAAACCATCGATGCGTTACCTTTTATTTACCTTTGATTTAATCGATGCGTTACCTTTTTTGTGATTCGTTCTAACATTTCCTTTGTCACCGCATAAAGAAAAATATCAGCCATGGCAACCTTACAATTATCAAAACCTTACAAATTTGATTACAATTATCAAAGCCTTGTCTCATTCATAATCTGTGAAAATACTTCAGGTGTAGAATTTATGCCAAACGGCATGCGTAAAAATCGGTAACGTTCCCATGGCGTACCGATGACCAAGTATTTTGACGTTCGGTCAGTCACTTTAATCTGCTAGAAACCATGTTTACAATCTAATTTTGTAAACAACCTGGCCTTTCTGACTTTCGCAGCTATTTGTTCTATACTGTATTCAACGGGTAATGGCGTCGTTTTATATTTTTATTTAATTCGACTGGATCCATACACACTCAAATTTTTCCGTTTTTTTAAGCATAGACTTACGGCTGGGCTTGGTTCGGTAACTGGCGCTAAAACTTTCATTGTAACCATTCTGTCTAATTCCTCTTTTATTTTATCTCTTTGTGCTGCTGGAACTCGTTGCGGTGGAATTATTTTGAACATCAAATTGTCAACAAAGTCTATATCATACTTGTAGTTGTTGCAACAACCCAACTGTATATCCACTTTATGAACGCGTTTTACTAATCCCAGCTGCACGCATGAATGTCGACCGAGAATTGACATTAAATCCTCGTTAATTACTTTAAAAATCACCTGTCCTGATTCACTTTGACTGTGTCAAGATTATATTTATTGCGATACTACTACTTCTACACCTAGGCAATTCATTCCACTAAATTTCCGGGAGGGGAGTGTTTGTGGCGTCTTTTACCATAATGTACTTTTTAAATTCATATTAATTAAATTTAGTTAAAATTTAATTAATATGAATTTAAAAAGTACAGTGTGGTAAAAGACGGCACACACTGTTTAGTGTGGAATTATGGCTGATATTGTCGTTGGTCCATATTTTTCTGAAAATGAATTTGAGCAGCTGGAAACCATCTCTCGGCGTTATACCGCACCATGTTGGAAAATTTTTTACGTCCAGTAGTTTTTAATAATCGTGATATATGGTTTCAGTTAGATGGAGCTACATCTCATACCGCGAGAGACACAATGGCGATTCTGCGAGAACTTTTCGATGACCGGACAATTTCAAAAAATGCAGGTTTCGCATGGCAACCTCGTTTCCCAGATTTGAGAGAAAAGAACGGGTATGTACCTCAACAACCCAAAAACCAATTCAAATCAATCCGTCCATGTTGGCCCACCCTTTATGACAAGGCTGTTTTGGTTTTATCCGTCCCTGATACGCAAGTCACAGTGAAAATAGTTTTCCCGATCCTTAAATTTTCGTTTTCTTCGCTAAAATCATCAATTGATCAGGAATTTTTTATTAATAAACTTACTAACTTAAATTGATTAATACTTTTAACAAATTATTTTACTGAGACCACATACTGTACCAGTACTATACCGGTACCATTAAATTATATTTCTAATACAACTTACCCGAACCATACCATATATACAGAGTGTCCCAAAAAAATGTATACACATATTACTTGATTATAAAAACAGTATTTATTTAGATATATTACAAATTAACAGTATAAAATAAAAAAGATAGATTTAGAAATTCATTAGTCAGCGCAATTATTCAAATTGATGCCCATTTGTATCTAAACATTGCTGATAACGCGAAGCAATAGAATCGCAAACGTGGCGAATCATTTCAAAAGGAATCTCACTGCATTCTCTTTTAATTTTCGCCTTCAATTGGTTGACTATTACCGGTTTTGATAAATAAACCTTATCTTTGATGAGTCTCCACAAAAAAAATCTAATGGCGTGAGGTCTGGAGAGCGCGGGGCTATTCGATGACACCTCTTCGTCCAATCCATTTGTTTGACAATTTTTCATTTATGTAAACTCTCACATCACGATGGTAGTGAGGAGGTGCTTCATCTTGCTGAAAATAAAAGTCTGTGCCATCCCCGAACAGTTCAAGAATACCTGGCTTGACATTTTCCCGTAGCAAATTCAAATAAACGGCACCAATCACAGTGTTATCAAAAAAAGAATGGCCCAATTAAACCCCGCTCTGACAATCCACACCACACTATAACTCCTGGTAAATATAAATTGTGTTCCTCTGTAACGTGAGAATTCTATGGTGCCCAGTAGCTGTAATTGTGGCAGTTGATCGAGCCGTTTAATTTAAATAAAGCCTCATCACTCCAAATAATTTTATGTGAAAACTCTACGTCCTCTGCATATTTTGCCAAAAACCATTCACAGAACTCCACTCTCCGATCAAAATCGTCTTCATTGAGGGCGTAAATTAATCTTTGAATATAACTCTTCCATCGTACGCGCTTTAAAATAAGATGGACACTTGATTTTGAAATCCCTACTTCACATGCTGCTTGGCGAAAAGATTTTCTTGAAGTTTCGCGATATGTTTCAAGCAGTTCTTCTTCTCTTGCGGTGCTTGTGGATATCCGAGGTCTCCCAGAACGCTGTTTGTGGACATCTTGAATAGTTCCGTCTCTTTCAAATTTATCTGTGATGCGAGTAATGGTGGTTAGTGGATTTATATGAAATTCCCTTCTAAACTGTCTTTGCACTTCCACTATGTTTTCAAACTTAAGGTAGCACTTTAAAATAAATTTACGTTTTACAACGTCTAGTATAATCTCCGACATGATTATAAATGTGTTACTTTAAAAAAAAAAACAAAATATATTAGTTAGAATGAGGTATTAAAGTGTGTATACATTTGTTTGGGACACTCTGTATATATAACTGGAAGACATACCACAAACCATTCTAACACTAATTTTGCAATAGTATTTTTGTACCAATGAACCTTAATATTATGATTCAACCTCATAATGTACGCAGTTTTATGCTAAGTTTAACGATGCGACGCCAATAAAGTAGTTGCTACCTGAGCAACATAATCTTTGAATTAACTTTACAATAACCTTGAAGTCACCTACAATAATAGCCACCCATACGGCATTCCATATAACAACTACTTGATATATATATATATATATTTACTAGTAAAGATCAAACGAGAAGCAGTTTAATTATGCAAGAGAGGCAGTATAATTAAAAAATGCATATTAAAGTCGTAATAGATTTATCAAATCACCCTAGATAAAAAAATTTACTTCCAAGAAACTGACAATTTATGATCATATTTATAACTAAAATATACTAACCTTCTTTTGATTCAAGATCAAGAAAATAATTTACCTATAAATTGGTCATTGAAATTATGATTATTTAACCAAGTTTGGTGGTTATGTTTAAAGTTTTACGTGTTACTGACATTTAAATCGACTTTTCAAATTGTGCATCTACACCTACAGTGTTACAATTTAAATGTTATCTATTTACTAATTTAGATAATATTTAAAAATAAAAAAAAAAAATATGTTGAACTAGATTGTGGTTAGAATCAAGTTTATGTTTGTTTTTGCTCAACAGATTGACTTTTAAGTTTTGTCAACTAGATGAAATATCCGTTTTGTATATAAACAGATGGAATTCATTTGAATAATTATAGTTTGCATTTGAAACCGAAACAAACACTTTGAATCAATATGAAATTCATTGTAAGATTAAGTGAACATTCAGTGTTTTTTTTAATGCTCAAATTTTTTACTAAACAAATCTATTTCCATTTGATTATAGATTTTACTGTCTGCCCTCATGGCTGTAGCCCTCTGTGTCGATGTTGTTCCAATTCTCCGATCATCGTCCGACATCTATGCTGATGGTACATATAAATTTGGATACGAAACTGGTGATGGCACGTCACATGATGCTTCCGGTAACGTTGATGGTGTCCAAGGTCGTTACTCGTATACATCACCGGAAGGCCAAAAAATTGAGCTTTCATACGTAGGTGATGTCAACGGTTTCCAACCACAAGGAGCACATTTACCGGTCGGTCCAGAAACACCAGCTCATGTACTCCGTGCCCTCGAATGGATCAGAACTCATCCCTCAAAAGAAGAAAATTAAAGTTTAGTGTAAATAAAATTATGGAAGTATTATAAAAAAACAACTCGACTTTTAATATTTAATTTGTACACTTTGAACTAACGGTATACTGGAATACCCTTCTTTACAAAATGAGACGATTACGATATGTCTAACCAAATAAATTCCATTCATCCCTCTTGATTTGTAATCAAGTGTTAAACTTAATCAATTTAGATTTGGGCCACTTATTTTGCGAAAGCCTTAACAAAAGCAATAGAAGCATTTTTAGAACGTAGCAAGTTCCCAACTAAACAAATAAAATCTTTTTTTAAACTCATAGCATTAATCGATGTTCCTTCGGATCTTTATGACATTTTTACTAACCAAAATATTTGGACTCCTAATTTTTGGGTTAAAATATTAAATTAACACGAAACGTGTCAGATTGACAAAGTACCTAAAAATTTTATTCGCAATCTCTTTTGAGTGTTTATCATTTTCCAGTTTCTATTCAATTATCCAAACATCAGCATTTCCAGAAGCATCATGTGATGTACCATCTCCAGTTTCATATCCAAAGTTGAATGAACCATCAACATCGATGTCAGAGGATGATCGTACAATTGGAACATCAGCACAAAGGGCTCCAGCCATGAGGGCAGAAAGTAAAATCTGTAATTAAAAAACAAAAATTAATTTAATTTAAAAAATTAACTTGAGCACTGATTTATCACTTAAACTCACAATGAATTTCATATCGATTGGAATGGTTTGTTTCGGTTTCAAATGCAAACTATAACTAATCTTGATAATTGCATCTCCTTTTATACAAAATTTGGCAGTTTATCTATGGCCTATAAAAACTTAAAAGTCAAACAGTAAATTAAATTGTAATAAAAATCTAGTTTAAAGTGTTTTTTTATTGACATTGTCGATAAAACCCACTTGACGATGCAGATCGTATATTTGCAAATATACAGAAGAGACCAAGTTGTTTCATACCGAAAAGATGACGATATACAAGGTTTGATCAGACCCGTTAACATATATTAATCTAATTATTGGACCTCCATGGATGTGGATGTGTGCCATTTCAAAGGTGAAGTGATTGCTGTTGACAATCATGACGTAATTCAGTGTACGCTATTGGTTTTTTCAATCACTAAACACAACCTAAAAGTTAAGTGGACGACACTTCTTGCCAAGTTCGGTTTAAGCAAAATTAGAACTCAGGTTTTATGTACCTTAATATATGGAAGGCTGCTATTTGTTTGTTTTTTTTTTAAATAAACTTAGCTTGATTTTTAAAGGATAAAGAGTAGCCTTCATTTCAGAGTTCAAAATCAAATTAAGTTATTTGTATAAGGGGATGAATATTAAATGAGCGTTACCTGAATTATGTCATGTTGTATACCATTTGTTATTTACTAATTATCGAAACATTTGTGTATAGGACTTGATATTCGATTGAGTATTTGGCATTAACATTTAGATTATAAGATTGATCTTGATCTAAAATTTTTATTTGACACAGAAGAATTGGGAAGAAGGAACTTAAGCATTACACAGAAAATAAGAGATCGATCATCTGTTCGAATCAAACTTTTTTACTCGTATAATATTCGTATTATGAATCAGTAAGCAGTCTTTTGTATTTTTGATGGTTTTTCTTCATTGATGAACGATGGTTTCACTTAGTCCAACATTTTTCAATCCTTTCCGAATAAGATGATTTCTCCAACCGTTCAAAATAGGCGGTTGTTGCATCGATGATCTCCTCATTAGAACCGTATTTCTTTCCGCCGAGCCATTTCTTCAAATGCGGAAACAGGAAATAGTCGCAGGGGGCTAAGTCTGGAGAATATGGCGGATGTGGAAACAATTTGAAGCGTAATTCATGGCCACGGCAACTACACACGTATGCACCCGTGCATTGTCTTGATGGAAGAGAACTTTTTTTCGCTAAATGCGGTCGTTTTTCTTTCAAAACATCGTTGAAACGGTCCAATAAGTTGCAGTTATATTTGCCGATGACTGATCTCCTCTTTTGAAGGTAATCGATGTGGATTATGCCGCGTGGATCTCTAAAAACTGCCATGACATTATTGGCCGATAAAACTGCCTTAGCCTTCTTCGGCGCAGATTCGCCAGTAGAAATCCACTGTTTATACTGTTCTTTGGTCTCCGGTGTATAGTGATGGATCCATGTTTCAACCACAGTTATGAAACGATGCAAAAATTCCTTTTTATTTCGCTAAACCAGCCTCTGAAGTTGTCACACGTATGCGTTTTTGGTCGACTGTAAGCAAACGCAGCACCGAACGCGCGGATAGCTTTTATATTTAAATGTTCTTGTAATATATTGCGCACACATTCATCTTAGATGCCTACTATCTCAGCTATCTCACGCACTTTCACTCTGTGGTCTTGCAATACCATATCATGGATTTTGCCAACCATTTGGTGTGGTGACTTCATTTGAGTGTCCTGAACGTTCGGCATCAGTTGTGCTTGTACGACCACAACGAAAATAAGTAAACCACTGGTGAATCATTTTAATCTATGCTGAAGAGTCCCAATAATATTTATCAAGCTTTGTTTTGGTTTTCGAAATGGTTTTTCCACGCAAAAAATAAAGTTTAACTAACACATGAAATTCACTTTTTTCCACGTTTGCAAAAAAACAATGGGTTGTCGGTTTTTAATGGCTGTCAAAACTGAACTAAATGATAGATCTGTCTGAAAAAATTAGGTTTTGCCCTTTAATTTGGTATTGCCACATGACATCTTGGATTTGCGAATGTGGCGCCATTTGGTGCAATTTTACCAGACTTATCACTCCGCTGTCGTATTTCGCTTTGAATCATGAATTTTGGTGGTATTCTATAATACCATAATATGGTCATTGATTTTTATTATACCATTGCCATATACCGCAAACTGCTGAATTAGATAGAGGTATACTTTTCTTGGTTATACGGTTTGTTTGTATAAATCACAACACTGCGTGGAATCGAATCAAACCAACGCCACATTTTTTTAAATAAACATTTATAGTCGATTGCCATTAAGCCTTTCGATTATAAAAAACTGGCCTAGTAGAACAGAACCATAGGAGCAAAACAAAATAAATAAACTTGATGATATCAATAATTTTGTAATTTTTGCGAAATATATAGAAAGACAGAAAAAAGATATTGTCCTTTTGGTATTAAACATTCGGCAGAGCAGATATCTCCGATAGATTTTACATCAAATCCCAGTCTGCTGGTTTGGCGCCGCATGGTTTCCATATGTGGCGTACTTACTTGAGATATTAAAGAATTCTGGTATATAGCGGCCCCACCATTATGCTGATCCGGTCGTTTGAATTGAACACATCAATTAAAATTAGGTATGCTAATCTGTTCATTATTATTGAGGCAAGTCTCGCACAACATCAGTATGAGCCACAGGATGTAGTATTGTATTAACGATAAACGGGAGTCTGGCAATATTTCCATATGTTAATAACCTATGAGCGACAGGACATATAATGTTGTTGTATTAACGACAGAAGAAGGCCCGGCGATATTCCGATATGTTAATAAATTATCTGAATCATTCAGTAGCAGGTGTTTTCTCTCTCGGAATTGCCGCTCTTGGCATGGCTGTTAGAGATGCTATTTGAAAATTATATTCGCAAAAAATGTAATAAAACCCAATTAATAAAATAATATAACATGGTTTAACCTAATTTTAAACCGTGAACAAACGAAATATATGACAATCATGGAAAAGCCGATCGACATTCTCTACACATCTATATTACGACGAAGTGCGTTAACTTTTCTAACCGAAAGGTCTAACTAAATTTAAATAAAAAAAAAACAAGTGCCATGTGTTTAAATTTAAACTATAACAAACCACTGCGACATCTCTAATTGATTATTAACATCTAGTGTATTTCTTGAGAAAAGTTAAGTTCATAAATTGAGCAATAATTTAAATATATATTTTTACATTTTACGTCAATTGATTTATAATATCGTTTAATTTTATTTGATAAATTGCAATAAAAATCCCATAAATCGAATTCTTCGATTTATGGGATTTTTCGAAAAATGTCGAAAAATCGAAAAATGACAATCAAAAATGAATGCATTAATATGATTGTTTTATACCAGATAATAAAACTATCGGGGTAATAAGAAATGTACAGATTTTACAGAGGAGGGATTATTAGAAAATATAGATTCAGAAAGCAAAATAGATTGCTTATAAAATAGAAAGGATGATGAAATGGGATCCCACAAAACAGGAATCTATTAAAATGGAATTGGTTAAGATTACGTTTTTATCAAACAAAATTCCTAAAAACCTAAAAATATATGGAAACATATTGATGAAGGTAAAACATTACATACCTAATCCAATGTTCTGTAATCATTGCCTAAATTATGATCATTCTAATAAAATGTGCAGATCTTTAGAGCAAATGAAATGTTAAGTCTGTACTAAACAGGAAAGGGAAACACATTTATGTGATAAAAAACCTAGGTGCAAATTTTGTGGATATTACAAATTATAAAGTCTGTAGGGAAACACAAAAGCAAATTACAGAATATATGACAATAGAAAAGGCTTTATACAAAGAAGGAAAAGATCAATTATTTGGAATTAGCCTACATCCACCAAAACCAGCTGACTTCATAATAAAAGACAATAACGTAGAACATAATCTAAAATCAAAAATAAGTGTAATGTATGAGCTTATTGATCAACTAATAAATCAGAACAAATCAATTTTTAAAGATTTAACTGAAACGTTAAAAATGATTCAGCACCAAATCCAGCAACAATTGATTCATTCATTGCTATTAAAAATAGCAGAGACAAAACAGTTCTCAAACAAAGACAACGAATAAAAAAATTAAAATAAATAAAAACAAATGAATAGCGAAATAAAATAATTTATTTTACAATTAAATATACGTAGTCTAAAGAGTAACCTAACAATATTAGAAAATTATATGGTAAAAAATAAAATTGATATAGCAATACTTATGGAAACATGGACGAGACCGACAGACAGAATAAAAATTAAGAGTTTTGACTTAATAACGGAAGGCAAACCGGATGGATATGTACCCTTCCATTTTTTTCTAATTAACAAAAAAATCTTTTGGAGATAGATTGACCATTTACAGACGTACATAAGACTGCAATTACTGAAAATAAACATAAAATACAATAACCTGGACATTAATATGGTCACATTTTTCAATAGTTCAAACAGAAATCCGGTCAAAATTAACACAGAATTTGAAAATTTACTGACAGAGAATAATAACGGAAGAACAATAATAGCGGTTGACATTAACGCATGTAACGGACTTTGGGGCACAAACAACACATCTGCAGACACAATAACAATAAAACAATTAAACTTACTAAACGACGGTTCAAATATTAGACAGGACTTATACAGACATACAACATCAGCTATAAACGTTATGTACAAACATTTTAACGGACAAATTAATATAAAACACAACGAACGAAAATGTAGGTAATTATTTTGCTACAATAATTAAATACAAAACAACAAAAGCACAAACTAAACAAATCACAAATTAGAAGTAAAGAATAGAAGAAATTAATAATAAATTACAAAACAGTATAGACATTGAGAATGAAATTAAAAATGACATAAATAAAATAAAAAATTAAAAAACAATCATATTATAATATATTGAATGACTCAGAACAGGCAAAGGATTTTCTCAATTTAAATTTTCCAGTATCTTTTGAAAACCCTTCCCTACCTTTTACGATATCAAAAACTAACAAAACAGAATTTAAAAACATCGAAATCGAGGAATTACTTAAAAATCAAAAAATACGGTACCAGAATTGGATAAAATAAGCTTTAAGCTGATAAAAGAAATAATAAATCAAAATATCATATCAATAATTACTAGATACTTAAACAAAATTTGAGAAATGCATAAGTTTCAACTGTTTACGGGCTTATTAACTGGAGAATCTTTGTCATTAATAAGGCACATCGCAATAACAGACAACAACTATTCAGAAACATGGGATAAATTGTGTAACCGATATAACAAAATGACTCCAATTGTGTCATCTCTAATTCAAACGATTTTTGATCAAAAATCCTGTAATAATGCCAACGGAAAGGAGTTGCGTCGAATCTGTGAGACTACCGATGAAATAATTCGTGGATTACGTGCGTTGGGACCAAATGCAGAAAAACGAGACCCATGGCTTATCCACATATTGTTGGGGAAAATTGACAATGAAGCAAGACAAATGTGGGTATACAATTCAGTGGGTACAGACTTTCCAACAATTAGCCAATAAATTGATTTTCTCAATAAAAGATGCGATGCCTTAGAAATTTGCGATACGACAAATAAACACCAACAACAAAGAGCAACAACCAAGTTTTCTACTAAATCATTCTTAACCGGTAGTTCTTATACTAGTAGTGAATGTGCGGTTTGTAAACAACAGCATCCTCTTTTTAAGTGGCCAGAGTTTAAAAATCAGCCTGTAGAAGCACGAGTGAAGTTTGCAACTGAAAGACTCTATGTCTCAATTATTTCAGCAAAACATGTTTCAACAAAGCTTTGTGTCTGATTTGTAGTAAGCGCTACCTTACGTTGCTTCATTTACTATTGAACAAGGCCAGGATCTTAACCAACATAATATTCAAACTTATCACACACACCCTTCAACTACAACCACGGTACTACCAACCGCTTTAGTTTACATACAATCACGTACCGGTATGCTCCAGCTATTTCGAGCTTTATTAGATTCAGGTTCCGAAACATCCTTTGTTACGGAATCATGCGCTCAACGCCTAGCCATTCGTCATTGGCTATTTACGGTCTAGCATCTGCTCCAGCTGGACAAACAAAGGGTAACATCGTTGTGACATTCATTCACGTATCAACCAAGGTTACAATGTAACAGTTACGGCTCATATCATCAACAAAATTGCCAATCTTATCCCTACAAGATTAAAAAACTAACAAAATTAATTGAAGGATTGGAGTTAGCAGATTCCCAATTCTCCAAACCAACCAACATTGATGTTCTGCTAGGAGCCGACGTGTTTTTCGAAATATTAAACCCAGAGAAACGAATAATTAAGGGATTCCCACCACTTCAATAATCTAAGTTCGGCTGGTTAGTAGCAGTAAATATGGAAACCCACTATTCCAGTGTTGTTAGCTTACACACCAGCAATGAGTCAATTAATCATTCAGTCAATAATGATTTGCAGCAGGATTTGAGGAAATTTTGGGAAGTAGTACAAGAACGTACCCGATGTTTCTTCAAATGCTTGTGAAGTTCTGTACAACCAAACCACATCACGCAATGCCAGTGGTCAATTTATTGTAAAACTTCCATTCAAGAAGCCGAGACTAGAATTAGGAAGTTCCTTTGAAGCCGCACAACAACGATTACTTGCCATGGAAAGGAAGTTTCTAAAATCTTCTGAATTGTGTGATAAGTATAAAAAGTTCATCCACGAATACTTAAATCTAGGGCACATGACGTATTTACCATCAAATAATATACCAACAAATTACCAGAAGTATTACTTACCTCATCATGCCGTGGTTAAGTCAAGTAGTACTACAACGAAACTAAGAGTGGTTTTTGATGCGTCATGCAAAACAATCAATCGAATATCATTGAATGACACATTAGAAATTGGTTCAAATATTCAGAAGGAACTATCCAAAATAATATTGAATTTTCGGAAATTTCCAATCGCTATTATATCAGATATTGAAAAGATGTACCGGCAAATTTTGATTAGCCCTGAAGATACTAACTATCAGTTAATTCTTTGGCGCGACGATGTAACAGAACCCATCAAAACATACAGATTAAACACGGTTACATACGGAACTGCTTGTGCACCGTACCTGGCAATTAAAACATTCAAAGGTCAACAGAAAATAAGCAACAATTATACCCAAGAGCGAGTCAAGCGATAAACACCGAATTTTATATAGACGACTTACTGACCGGCTGCGACAATATTCAAGAAGCTATCGTATTAAAAGAACAACTAACTCATATTTTACAACAAAGTAAGTTTAATTTAAGAAAATGGAAGTCGAACTCGAAAGAATTTTTGGAATCATTTTCTCAGCATGACATTGAAACGATTCCAAACCTCATCGAAGACGATAAATATAGTAAAACACTTGGTATAATTAGGGAAGCTGGATCTGATGCGTTTTCAATACAGGTGCAACAAGTTGATGATCAAAACATAGTTTGGACGAAACGAAAAATAGTGTCAACAGCATCCAAAACGTATGACCCGTTGGGTGGTTTGCACCAACAGTTATTCTTTTCAAAATACTACTTCAACAATTAATTTTCCACCCAGAAATTTTATTAAATATACATATATCATTCATAAAATCCAGATTCGAATATATATACACAAATAAAAAGTATCAGCCTCAGAATATGTCAGGACTACTTAATCCAACCTCAAAACCAGTTTTTTTTTCAGAAGCAAATGAAATGTCGACAAAATTAGACAATAAATTAAAAACGATAAAATAAAATATAATACTCAAAAAAGAAACTGACATTAAAACAACGGAAACAATAGGAATAAAAGTCGCAATAACATTAGCGCAATTAATAAAAAATGACAGAATAACAATATTTACAGACTCACAGACATCATGTATATCATTACAAACAGCATTAAGACAGAAGACGGAAAACCACTATGAAAACCACACTATAGACTGGACAGGACATAACAAAACTAAAATTATAACAGTAAAATGGATGCCGGATAAATAAGTGGCGACCATCTAGTCTCGATATAAGTATATAGAAAGAAAGGTTCACAGCACTGAAAAAGCGTTACAATGAAAACAGGTGCACGGCCCCGTGCGTTAAAACAAAATAAAAAACTTTTCATCCCCACCGATAGGTGCAGAGAATTTTTTTTTTAGTGTTCGAGAAGAAAATAAAAATGCGCATTCTCGATCCAAAAAAAAAAATGATCCATCGTTCATTTCGCAACAAGCGACAGCTCTACAAAAAAATACAGTTTTGCACGAGATACTCGAAAAAAAAATAAAGAAAACGAATTGTTAATTAGGCGTAAGTAAGTGGATTTAATTAATGTAGTTCTTTTAATACATTTGTAACAAAAAAATAGTGTACATAATATATTTGTAACGCAAAATAAAAAATAATTCAAAAAAACTTGCAGTGAATTCTTTTATTCGATGTGCTTCCCGATTTCCGACATTTGGAATCTGAAAACTTTATATACGGACACATATCTGGAAATAGGGAGTGGTTACTGTTTTCAGAATCTCGGTAGTGTTAAGGCATACTCCGAAAACTA
The DNA here is from genome assembly GCA_963556175.1 of Tipula confusa. Classification (NCBI taxonomy): domain Eukaryota; kingdom Metazoa; phylum Arthropoda; class Insecta; order Diptera; family Tipulidae; genus Tipula; species Tipula confusa. The sequence continues at coordinate 173,317,536 of OY744475.1, forward strand.
ATCATAACCTCCACAGAGAGAAAATAACATAGCTGACGAACTGGCCAAACAAGCATTAACTAAACCTACTCATACATTAGACAACGAACCAACAATCAGAGATTAGACAGAAACAATTACAAACATAATAAAGAATGAATGGATTGAAAGCTATCAAAATATGACATTAATTGCAGGAAGGTATTATAAAAAGACTGAAAGAATACCAGCTAAAAATCTATGGTACAAAAATAAACAATTAAATGGAAAAAAAATTAAACTAATAACGAGACTACGTCGAACATATAACAAAAAATAAAGACACACGATAGGAATAGAAGAGACACCATACCATAGACAACTATGGTTGGCTATGACCATACTGTGCAGAATGCAATATAATAAAGGACAATAAACACATAATCTCAGACTGTACTAAAATTTGACAATGTACGTAACAAATAGCAGTTACTGTCGCAAAGGACATTGACGGACATACTAAATAGAAAAAATTTAACTGAACTAATATCGCTAAACAAATACATAAAAGATATAGATTATATATTATAAAAACGCCACTAATTGCAAAACACAAAACTAAACATTTTAATCTAATCAAATCTAACTTACAGAATGTTACAAAATTAGAATGATTAACTCCTAACAACATTACACACCAAAGAATTGCTAATATTTTTCGCTATTCAAAAAAAATAAAAGAAAGCAAAGAAAAAATTTCGGATATTTATATAGAAACAGAATTAATAAATAAAATACTGGAATTGAATTGTAAGAAAAATAAAAATACAATATAAGCAGGGTTGGGCGTTTTACATGTAAAAAACGTTTTCTTCATTTTACATGTAAATAACGTAAATTAGAAAAAAAATGTGTATTTTACAAGAATATGCAAATTATATTTAAAAAACGAGAATCCGTCCGTAAATCCGTCGTAAATAATTTAAAATATTGAATAAATGATACAAACATTTGTTTATAAGAATAACTTGCATTAGAAAATCCAATTAAACTTTTTATTTAAATGGTTAATCATAATTATTGTCTACTTTTAGTTATCTACATTGAGACTATAAAAATCACCTATCCTTCTACAATGCCATCTGTTTACGTCTTAAACTAGTTCTTATATTTGACAAAATAAACAACTAGTGACATAGTGCCATCTAGCTACATTTGAATAAACTAAAATAAAATATTTTTAAGAGTGCATATTTCTTTCGATATGTAGCGGAAAACTAATTGCAATTTGACGTTTAATCATAAATAAAATAATTCTCTGCAGTGAAATGAATGAAGTGAATCTATACTCGTTTGACTGGCTTTTAAATTTAAATCTTTATTAATTTCAAACAGGACAAAATCAACCAAATTATCACTACCCGTCTCACCTTCATCAAATAAATGTATGCCTGAAATTACTAGCCCTATTCTATCCATTCGATAAAATGCCTATGCATTATGCCTTTGATGTCCAGTGTAGTAAAGAGGAAGCGAATATGATTATCGAATTTAAGCGTGGAACTGTAGTGCATTTTATTAATTCAATTTAATTTTTCTTACTCTAATTACAATTAACAATTTTTCATAACCTCAGTTTGCAGCAATACCATTATACTAACCTTACCATAGAATTAATACTAGATAAATTGATTAATACATTAATAATTAAATTTGGGAAAAATAATCTTTTTGAAACCCAGCAGTTACCATTCAAGGAATTCCATATGCTAACTCCTCTCACGGAAAACGAAGCGTTCACTTTATAAGTTGCACTTTATTTTACATTTATACATATGTACAAATATCACAATAAATAAACACAAATACACTACACTGTAGTATATAGTCAATTTTTCTTTAATTAAGAGATTTGGTAACAGATGGCGATAATTGTAATGAAAAAGTTGATTTATATTTTACAGTATGTTTAAATTAATCGTTTACATTTTACATGTTCAAAAACCCAGTAAATTACATTGTGTAATTTACACGCCCAACTGTGAATATAAGGGCGAAGGTAAATTTTAAGATAACATTTATAAAGAAAGTAGTAATAAATAAAATCAATTATGAAAAACAACAGAATTAAAAAAAAAAAAACTTCAATAATATATTTTCAGAAAAAATAAATAAATAATAATAATAATTATTATAAAAATAATTAAAGGAGAACAACAGAAAACCATATCAAAGAAGATTCTATTGTAACTTAGTAATTATCGATGAAACAACCAAAATCAGCACAATCAATTGTTTGGTATTAGATTTCTATGATTATGCCATTGATAGGGTTACATTTTTTGGTTTGATGGTAAGTGCACATCAATTGGATTAGTAACATTTCAATCGCTGGATGTGACTGGGACTCGAGTGATATACCGATAAAGACCACGGCATTGGTATTCGTTATTATCGAGTTGGTGATTATTTATATAACGGTTATTAAGCCTTGATGTGGATCGACCGCTGGGACGTGTCAGCATACCATAGCAATATATAACCTATTTTCCGACAGTGATCACAAATGGCATTGGCAAACCGGCAGCGTCGACGATCGTGTTCGCAATACATTTAAAACACGAACGGTAAAAATTCGAACGGGAATTCGACCGACCTTAACTACTATTTTGAAAACGACCAGCATATACGGCTAATTCGTTTATTTCGGCTGTACCGGCTTCTCTTTTCATAGTCAAACATATTTTCGCTGTATATTCATAAACTCTTGCAATTTCTAGCACCTCATCGAGCGTTGGGTCTTGCTTTTGTAGACATGACACACGAACCACATCGTGTGGCGTGTTTATAAAGATGATGTCTCTAATTAAATCATCGACGAATGAAGTTTGACTAGTGTCGCTAGCACATTGGAAAGCACAATTGCTGGCTACACCACGAACATTGGCATCTTATTCACCATAAGGTTGGTTTGGTTTCATGACAGTCTTATTAAAATCGTATCGTGCGGCTAAAAAATGAGTTTTTGAAACAAAATAGTTTGTTAAGAGTTCACTTAGTTATTTAAATGCCTTACTTACCACGTTCCCATTACACAATTTTTGCAAAATGCTGAAGATAAAATCTCCAACAGTAGATAAGAAAAATGCTCGTTTTTGGTTGCCGTCTTCCACACAAATTGCCAAAAAATTTTGATTCAGTTGTTCAAAAAGGATGCTTCTTTTCATCGACCGAAAATATCGGAGGGAATTATCCCGCTACCCGTTGGTTTTACTGTATTAGGTTCATCCAATTTTGTCGATTGAGCATTAGGTCACTCATAAATTGATTTTGTTTTGTGATAATTTGTTCTAATGTTGCCTTATTCATCACGAAAAATGCACAAACATAAAAAATAAAAAATAATGTTTAATAATAAGGAATAATTAAATTTATTATCCTCGTCACCACTTTTATAATTAAAATATAATCTCTTAATTTGACATATTTATTTAAGTGGAGTGACGACAACCATTTGTTTTGAGCGTACAATCTCGAATGACAAAATAACAAATAATAAAATGTGATTGAAACAGTTAACGGTTAATCATGAAACGAAAGCAGTATAGGAATTAAACACGACTTTTAGTGATTAAAAAAAATCCATATAATTTTTTGTAATTTGCTAGAAAAATGTATGTCTAAAAACACTTCTGTTTATTGTTTGTATGCTTCTTTTTGACATTTACGTATGTTGTTGTCAATACAAAAATATTTATTTTTTGCTTTGCTAAAAATTTAAATTTGATATATTTATTTGTCTTTAAATATTAAAAATATACAAAAATGAATATAATATAATAACATCTAAATATATAATATACCATATTTAAATATTGTTATTTTATTCTCTATGTTGTATTTATATAATACTTATTTTTTATTATTATAACATATTTTATTATTATTTTTTAATAGTTTTATAAAACCATAAATTTGTTTTTGTAACAGACTATGTGATAGACGATTTACGTTTAACTAAAAAGAAATTTAGTTTTCCGTCGTTTAAATATTGTTCGGCGGTTATGTACAAATTTATTGATCAAATTCATTTTTAGTCGGCAAAGTACATATATTATATACAATAATTAATGAAAATAAAATATAACATTGTATGATATGTATTTGTAATTCATTATATCTATTATTTATTTTAAATATTGCATATTTGTTATCAATTCTATAATGATTTTTTTTTATCGACTAGTATGGATGTACTCATAAAATAAATTATGTATAGTGATTTTTTGTGGTATCATGTAAATCCTCCGTGTTTTGAGTTGCTATCATGTAACCTTATTGTAGCAGTTTTAATAATTATTTTTCGTTAGTGATTTTTTTTAATCACTAAAAGTCGTGCTTGATTCTTATACAGATTTTAGTGTATTACAAAATAAATATGAAAATACGATATAAAAATGTTCGTCCTCATACGTGCTTTTGGCTTTAAGACAATTCAAAAAATTAAGAAATTATGAAAAATTAATAATTACTTTTTAAGCAAATCTAAAACAATAATAATTAACCTACAATTTAAACTCACAGAATCTTTATAGAATGAGTTAGCGAAACCACATCGTATTACAGTCCATCGTATAAATATTTTCTTGCAGTATTGAATATATAGCAGAATGCTTTACAATTGCAGTCCAAAGTTTTCCAGCTCCGTTTTATCACTTATTTTCGTTTAAAGTGATTTTCTGGATGTGTAAATATAACGTAAATATTTCCTGTGCCGCATTTAAACTGTCGTTTGGCAGTTGGCCCAATAGAATCTGTGTCTTAAAAAAGCTATTTTACTTTACGATTGTTTGTAACTGACCACTAAGTGCTCGAATGCAGTTACAAAACTACATGCCCATGTTTTTCCTTTAGCATTAATTCAAAAATATCTCTTTAACAGGTCGTAACTTTTAGCGTTAATAAATGAGTCCATTACTAAATAATATTATTATTCCAAACAGAGTTAGTTTTTGTAAGTTAACTTTATGGTTGACGGAAGTTTGTCTCCTCAAAATTTAATTGTAGTGTACAGGTTTACCCAAGTATTGTAGTTATGCAAGGTGTACTTGGATAATTGCAGCAATCTTGTGACCCGGACCACCAACATTACAATCAATTTTAGTGTAATCAATTTTTTTAATCAATTTTAGTGTGTTTTAATCATTGATGCACTTCATTACAATGTGACCTCTACGAATTTGTTGCCATACTTTAATAAATTAAATTATATCTCTGGTTTCGTAGTATAACACGAGCGACCTGTTCGAAATTTCTTTAAAATGTTAATTTCACTTAAGTTTAAGGCTTACTCAATACAAAGATGTAAGAAAATAGTTTTAAATTTTGTTTATAGTAAATCTATCTATATCTGTGTATTGTTAAAAAATTACAGTCGGCGAAATAATATTTAAATACATATGCAAAATATGTGTTTTAAAATAATAATAATATTCAGTTGTTACTTATTTATGTTATCAACTCACTATCAAGAATTTACCAAATTTAAAGTTATTTACTATTACTCATAAAACTTAAATGTTACAAGTTAAGAATGAAATTAATAAATAAATTATGGATTATAAATCTTTAGGCTGAAACGTGCTTAAGATTATGATGTTTTTGTCAAAAAAATCGTATTCGTAGTAGTAGGAATTTAAAGTTTTATTAGACAAGTATTTGGTGCGCAACTGCATTCATAACAACAAAATGAAAAAGACAACAGAATTAATAATTTGAATTTTGTTAACTTTTTTAAAGATAACGTCATTAATATGTTTCAATTAGCGCAAAAATGCATTATCGCCCAATGACCGATATTCATGTTTGACGTTTGACGTTTCACAAAATTATTCCGACTGCTCCATTATTTACAAATTATTGACAAATTTAAATCGTTGTTAAAGTCCAAGTTTAGTCCAAACAAAAAAATAATTGGCATCCCATCTTAATTAGAATCCAGTTTTTTCTTTTTTGCTTAGCGGTTATATTTACTTTCGGTTTTTATAAACCAGATAAAAAAAATTATGTTTTTTGTATATAAACGGCAGAAATTCACTGGGATAATTATAGTTTGCATTTGAAATCAAAACAAACAACTCCAATCAAAATGAAATTCATTGTAAGTTTAGTGAAGAATTAGAATTTGATGGAAGAGTTAAAAAACAAAAGTTCAAAATAATAATTTAAAAAAAATGTGTATTCGTTTTATTCCAGATTTTACTTTCTGCCCTCATGGCTGTTGCCCTCTGCGTCGATGTTGTACCAATTGTACGATCATCATCAGACATTGATGTTGATGGTTCATTCAAATATGGATACGAAACTGGTGATGGTATCTCAGCTGATGCTGCCGGTAATGCTGAAGGTGTCCAAGGTCGTTTCTCATATACATCACCTGAAGGTGAGAAAATTGAGCTTTCGTATGTAGCTAATGCCGATGGTTTCCAACCACAAGGATCACATTTACCAGTCGGCCCAGAAATACCAGCCTATGTCCTCCGCGCCATTGAATGGAATAAAGCTCACCCAGAAGAAGACCAAGAAGAACATTAAATCTTAAGTGTTGTAAATAAAAATATATGAATGTTGTGCAAAAATATTTAACTTTTTTTTACTTTGTTTACGTTTACGTGTTAAAATTGTTAAAATCCAAAAGTGTATCTTATTTGGTTAAATTAAGTGATTGTTTGGATTTTGAGTTAATTTACTTGGTGTTTAAGCTATACTGTCACAACATAATTCTATTATTATACTGTTTTTGGCGTTTTTATACTAGAGACTTTAGTTGTCCCCAAACGCGGAATTCTAAGACCTGTAAACTTATTTGCTGACAAGAATTATTGAAAGTACATCTAACTTTGTAAATATGTGATTAGAATCGTATGGGGTGTTGCTTTAACTCCATTATTTCGTGTGCTTTTAAATCTGCGATTAACATTAATTTAGAATTATTTTTTGTTCCGATTGATCTTGGTAAAGGCAAAAAGTCAAGCTTTTAGAATTAATTTAAAACGGCAGTTCATATAGTGTTTAACCATTAATCTTTCTTACAAAATTAAACTACCGTGTAATGTTAATACAAATAAAGGGCCTAAACATCTGGTAAAAAATTGTCTAAATTCTAGAGAGGTAAACCCACTTAAAGGTGTCAGTAAAGCAAACTGTACAATACTTGATATACTTAAGCAATATTCAGTGTTAATATTATGAACAGTTAGCAGAAATTAAGCTTTAATACATTTGGTTTAAATCTCAAATTATTTTAATTAATATTTACTTTGATACTCCTCGACACGATATACCATTTAAGTTGGGTTTCGTAACCATACATTGCATTAATAACACAACTATTCACTCTTAATGAAATTTAAATTGAAAATGCATTCGTGTTACGGTACCAAATGTTACACTTAGTATAATGCGGAAGTATATAGTATGTTTTTGGGAACTGAAGGTCAATAATTTCTTTATAAACAATGTTTGGTGAATACTCTATTATCATTAGATAAATTGCCATGATATGAAGTATCTATAAAGTAAAATCACAGCCCATCAAACGGATGGGCTCTACTGGCAGTAAAACATACAATTGTCCATGAGTATAAGTACAGTTTGTTGTAATTAAATTCCTACTTTGAAATGTCAAACGACCGAACGCAATGAAAATTTTGATTAAATTTTACAAAGTTTAAATCAAATATTCATTGCATTCGTTCATTTGACAAACACGAAAAAATCCTTTTGTTTTTTTTTTGCAACTTTTTTATAAATTTTATTGTAAATTAAAGTTTCAACCGATCTCCGATCTTATAGCGATGCTTAAGATGTTGGTTAGACACACTATAGCCAAATACAAATTTCGACAGCGATATCGCTGTAGTAACCACAATAAACAAAAGCGTCTCGTGATACAATAATAATAATAAAAAATATTAAAATATGGTTGCTTGGTACTCATTTAATTAAAAAGCTAACTAACAAAAATAAAAAACAGTTGACAACGCATTGTTTCGCCGGTAATAAAAATAGAAATAAACTTTAAATTTTTTTCAAAGAAAAAATCGTCGTAGTCATCTTCGATAGTTCTATTAGCATAGTATGCTTTTGTATATTTTAGTTTGACAGGCGACGACGTTCAAGCCGAGTTCATTGTTGCGTTCATTCCGTCCGTTCGTTCGGTATTTATTCTGCTGTATTGTTTTGATAATTCATGGTTGATGAGCAAAATACAGAACGATTTTATTTCCACCTATCGTTGAAGAATTTAAGTTTTGACATTGGATATTGTTTTTTTGAATTGTATTTATAAAAATATTTTATTTGTCGTTTAATCAATTATTTGAAATAATTTAATTTTTTAAAGAATATCATTAATTTTGGTGAAATTAATTTAGGTGAAATTAATTAACTAACATGCAACAATATTATCATCAGATATGATGATTGCAAGTAGCATCATAATGCTATATATGCTAAATGAGAATAGCCGCGTAGAAAGGCACTGTGCCGTAAGAGAAATACTCAGGAAAAGGCGAAACCAAGGACATTACGCTAATTTAGTATTGGAAATGAGACTAAAACATTTAAAGGGCTTTCAAAATTTTCATAGGATGATGCCACAAATGTTTGATGCCCTTCTACATATGGTATAGCCAAGCATTCAAAAACATGAGGAATTTACTGATAACTCAATCACTGCAGGCAAACGACTCTCATTAACTTAACGGTAAGTAGACGACTTGGGAAGGAAATGTTCATATATTGATATCCAAAAGGTATATAAACATAATTATTTCGGTATTAGTTATTTAGCAAGCGGTGACAGTATGGTGTCTCTCGGACCATATAGTTATCGAATTGGGAAATCAAGAACACCTGGGAACATTCGAGAAACAACAGTGGTTATTTGGGATAAATTAAAACCCATAGTTTTCCCAAGAATCTCACCTTCGACATGGGAAAATATTTCTAGGGGTTTCAATGCGTTAGGGAATTTTCCGAATTGTTTAGGTGCTATTGATGGTAAACATGTCGTTGTCTAAGTAATTCACACCACTAAATTACAGAAAATTACTCTATGTATATATTACCTATATTTCGTTTAAATTGATTTCAGGCATCCGCGAATTCCAGCAGTTCATGTTACAACTACAAAAATTCACACAACGTGGTATTGATGGCAGTGTGTCATGCCGAATAAAAATTTATCTTAGTTGATATTTGAGCAGCCGGGAGAAATAATGATAGCGGCATTTTTAGACGAAGTGCTTTTAATAAACGGATAATTGATCAATGTCCTTCACTGCACATTCCAACTGACGCTGTAGTACCCTGCTCCACAATAATGACACCATTTTGTTTCGTATGTGATGAAGCTTTTCTATTGCTGAAAAATATTATGCGGCCGTACCCTGAAAGAAGAACAACCGTTTTAAGTGATGAAAACAATATATTCAACTATCGGTTATCGCGTGTCAGAAGGGTTGTCGAGAACGCTTTTGCAATTCTAAGCTCAAAAAGAATTTATCGAAAACCAATTACAGCAAGTAGACCAACTGTAGTAAATATTATAAAATCTACAGTATGCTTGCATAATTGGCTGAGAATGCAGTCGATTGAATCGTTTGAATATTTTCGATTATCAATATTAATGGAATGCAGGATATTGCAGGATATGCAGGGTCAAATAATCCACCTGGCGATGCAATTTCGGTTAGAAATAAATTAAAACGTATAAAAGAAGTAAATAACAAAGAAGTAAATAACCTTACACAGGAAAATATATCAGCAAAGTCCTTTGTCATTCTAATAATGATTCCCAACATAGAGTTAGCTTTTAATAATATTTTATTTATGGGCAAACCAAAAGTTAATTTATGATCAAATATTACTCCTAAATCCGTAATTGAGGTAGTCCTACAAAGTTGATTCTCATCAAAATAATAATTAAAAATCCTCGAATTCAGTGTTCTGAAAAATGAAACTACCTTACACTTACTTGTATTGATAAACAATTTGTTCCTAGAACACCAACTAGATAATGAATTAATTTCCGACTGCAACATAACTACATCACATAAATATTGAATCCTCATGAAAATCTTTAAATCATCGGCAAATAATAAACATTCACAAATTTTAAATATGTTTGGAATATCATTTACAAATAAAAGAAATATAATTGGACCTAAATGAGATCCTTGAGGAACACCTGAATGACAATATATATAGTCAGATTTAATATAATTTAACAACACATACTGTTTCCTACCCGTTAAATATGAAGAAATCCATCTTAAAAAATTTGGATCAAAACCAATAACAGCAAGTTTATTTAAAATATTTGAATGGCCAATTGAATCAAACGCTTTAGCAAAATCGAAAATAATTGTATCGACTTGCACACCCCTAGTTTCCAGAGATTCAATGGCAAATTTAGTAAATTGCAATAGATTTGTAGTTGTAGATTTACCACTAATAAAACCATGCTGAGAACACGAGATTATCTCTTTGGTATGGAATGACAAATGCTTCAACACAATAAATTCGAACAGTTTAGGTAAAGAGGAAAGAATTGAGATACCTCGATAGTTGGGAATGTCAGAACGGTTACCCTTTTTATAAATTGGAACAATATGTAATATTTTCCATGCTATAGGAAACTGTCCACAAACTAAGCATTGATTAAAAATAAAACATAATGGAATAGCAATATCCACGGCAACACACTTAAGAATTGAAGACGGTATTCCATCAGGTCCACATCCATCATTAAAGTTAAGTAGAGAACCACATATATCATCTTCTGAAATAGATAAATAAGGAATATCGAAATGGTAATTACTAACACGTGGAATATCATCAACGGTACCATCATTAACTTTATAAACAGATTGGAAGAAACTAGCAAAACCTGTGCATATTTCAGAAACCGTGTTCAGTTTTACGCCATTATAATTCATGATTGATGGAAAGCCTTTTGTATTACGACTTTCCAAAATGATTTTGGGTTTTCTTTGATTTTACTTTCCATTAACTTAATATACCGAAGGTATTTAGGATGAAATTCAGAGTTAAATTGTTGGCGAAGATTTACAAATTTAGATTTACTAAATGCACATTGACTGCTTCTAAATTTATAGTACGCTCTATTCTTTCGGTTCCGTAAGTTAATCAAATCGTTATCAAACCATTGTGGGTAGCTATGGTTACGTTTTTTCCTGACTGGAACGAATCGGTCAAAAGCCACAAAAAGTAAATTATTAAAACATTCCACATTTGCATCAATATCCTTGTTTCTAAATAAATCATACCAGGGTAAACAACGGAGGTACTCAGACGGGCCGCCAATATCACAGGCTTTAAAATCATAATAAAAAGAATTATCCACAGAGAATACCCGGCATTTTTCTTTAAGATTTTTAATATGAAATAGAATCTCCAATGAATTATGATGGAAATCAGTATCCTTAAAATCATGTCAAAGATTCCTGAACCGTTAGAAATTCTGTATTATTAACAAAAATTAACGTATGGGAAGATTGTCCTAAACTTGCCTAAACCAACAACAACAATATTTGGTGTTAGAGTGTATGAGTAATAATGTATATTATTTAATTGAATGATAAACATTTAGGCGGAGTTTGAATATTATAAATAATTAAAAATTTTAGAAATACATAAAGTATATGATTTCCATTCACTGTTTGTATATAAAGGAAAAGCTACAATACTTGGGATGAACATTTTCATATTGCGATAGATGTTTTCTAATCGAAAAACATAATTTTCTTTTAAAATCTAGGGGAACAGAGTGTCTAGTATTCAACTATCTGATGGTATCTTTTCATAGTTTACTCAAAAAATCAGATTTTCATGAATTTTTTCCGGATTTTCATATTGCAATAGATGTTTTCTAATCGAAAAACATCATTTTCTTTTAAAATCTTTAAAATAATATAATAATATAATAATATAATAATATAATAATATAATAATATAATAATATAATAATATAATAATATAATAATATAATAATATAATAATATAATAATATAATAATATAATAATATAATAATATAATAATATAATAATATAATAATATAATAATATAATAATATAATAATATAATAATATAATAATATAATAATATAATAATATAATAATATAATAATATAATAATATAATAATATAATAATATAATAATATAATAATATAATAATATAATAATATAATAATATAATAATATAATAATATAATAATATAATAATATAATAATATAATAATATAATAATATAATAATATAATAATATAATAATATAATAATATAATAATATAATAATATAATAATATAATAATATAATAATATAATAATATAATAATATAATAATATAATAATATAATAATATAATAATATAATAATATAATAATATAATAATATAATAATATAATAATATAATAATATAATAATATAATAATATAATAATATAATAATATAATAATATAATAATATAATAATATAATAATATAATAATATAATAATATAATAATATAATAATATAATAATATAATAATATAATAATATAATAATATAATAATATAATAATATAATAATATAATAATATAATAATATAATAATATAATAATATAATAATATAATAATATAATAATATAATAATATAATAATATAATAATATAATAATATAATAATATAATAATATAATAATATAATAATATAATAATATAATAATATAATAATATAATAATATAATAATATAATAATATAATAATATAATAATATAATAATATAATAATATAATAATATAATAATATAATAATATAATAATATAATAATATAATAATATAATAATATAATAATATAATAATATAATAATATAATAATATAATAATATAATAATATAATAATATAATAATATAATAATATAATAATATAATAATATAATAATATAATAATATAATAATATAATAATATAATAATATAATAATATAATAATATAATAATATAATAATATAATAATATAATAATATAATAATATAATAATATAATAATATAATAATATAATAATATAATAATATAATAATATAATAATATAATAATATAATAATGGATTTGAAACGATTAATCGATCGAGTTCGAACGTTTAATTGTTTTAACAATATTTTAATTGTTTTAACAATATTTGCACTGTGCGTTTCGATTTCTGAGTTTTTCTATTTTTGTGATTTGTTTTCGTTTATTTCGTCAAATAAAAAGTTTTTTTAAAAACTACGACCATTGCATTCTCCTGGACACTCTATAACACTGATTCTAATATTTTTTGTTGTACTAATTACTGTGTTTTTACAATTGTTGTGTATATTATTTATATAACAATTGTTTTTCTTTTTGTTTTGTTTTGTTTTTATGTTTTTTGTTAATTCCTAATATCTAGTTATCTGTTTCTATCTATATTATTTTGATTACATTATTTTCAATTCGCATACAGGTTTTTTATTGTTTCATTTTTACTTTGTTTAAAATCCATTACACTATTTTATTTTTCAGTTCAAACACTCAAGTCGCATTTTACAGTTTTTTTAAATATATTTTTAAGAAATAATACAATTTATTGTTTGAATTATTTTAAATAAGAATAATTGAAATTCATTACGATGAAAACCTATTATACAAAAAAGGTTAATAAGAATAAAGTAATTCGAGCTGGAATGGTTACGGCTAAGAGGATCAATGAATATTTCATTGGATATAACTCAGGCCTGGTCTAACTAACAATTAAGAAATGCTATAATAAATGCCCTTATCGAATCGAAGCATCCTTGTGTTCTCTCTTTTCGATCCATAAATTTTAACAAAAAAAAAATGCAAATAATAACGCAGTTTGCGAAATGCAAATATCTGGAACATAAACAAAAATTCAAATTTGTCAAATCAGTTTACACAATTAAGAGGCATGAAGAGAGCAGCCGTTCAAGACGTTTTAGCTAACTCCAGTGCTTACTTGGCCAGCTTACGACAGCTCGATCCAGTTGACATCAATTTGCTTGTTAAAGGCAACACACAACAGATCGTGCCATCAATTAATTTAAGAAAAGCGAAGTCTGAAAGAAAACTGGTCAATGATGTTGTAAAAGGTTGTGACATTTTGGACATAATATATCGCGAGGGAATACAGTCTGAAGATAAATATATTTATTCAGCGTCTAGCCCTCTTTCAATAATTTTAATGCGAAAGTCCAGTTTATCATTATTGAATTATAAAAACGCCATTGTCTATGTTGATGCAACAGGGAGCTTAATTCGAAACCCAAAATGTTGCATAAATCATAACTATGGGAACATTTATTATTATGCTTGTGTAATACAAAGGGATAATGTGATTTTTCCAGTTGCAGAGTTAATAAGTTGCGAGCATGATGTGTCAACTCTTAGTACGTTTTTCAACAAATTTAATAAAGAAATAAATAATTTAAACCCAAAAATTATCTCACCCAAAATTTATATTTCAGATTGGTCGTGGGTTTTCATTAATTCAATTTTGAAAGAAATAAATTTAATGGATATGCAGCAATATCTAATTTTTTCTTACGATGTAATAATGGGTAAGACAAAATTGAGTAGCAAAGTTGGTGTGTTCATTTGTTGCGCTCACTTCGCAGCAATTATTATACGCCAAATTAAAAAACGAATTCCTTACTGTCCAAAAACTTTAAGAGAAACCATAATGATAATTCTGTTTATGATAATTGATAGCAACACTATCGAAGAAATTGATGACTTATTTGAAATGTTGTGTATATTCGGATGTTCTCAGTTTGAAAATGAGTTATTTTGCGATGCTCAAAATCGTCTAAAAAAGAAAATCGAGGAACAATTAGTAATAAATGTATACCCTTCTTCTGAACTACGTAACGATCTACATGATATGCCAATACGTACAATTTATAATCCAGATCACACAAATCTTGACGATACACCATTTTATGTAAAATATGATTTGATTCATAAAAATTGTTTACAAAAGTTGTTGAAGTGTGATAATAGTGACAAAACAAATATTTTGATATGTCAAGATTTTATTTTGTTTTGTATAAAAAGATACATGAAGTACTTACCATTGTGGACAACTATATTTTTAAAAAAATTTGGACATGAAAAACGAATATCAAACGCTGTAGTTGAGAGCTGGTTCAACGTTTTGAAAAATAATTTAATAAAAGAACACCATCTCAAAGTTGGTCGGTTTGTCGATTCATTACGGGAGAAAACACAGCTATTACTAAAATCTGTTGAATGCGCCCCACACATGAAAAGTGCTAAAGTATTGAAAAAAAGAATGCAAAAAACTATAGTATATAATTTCACCCCAAATTCAATTCGTGCTGATGAAAAACATCCAAATGATCCCGATAATGAGGAAATGTGGTGCAAAAGGAAAAAAACGGGTGACGCTAAATATTCGGGTAAACGAGCTTTAATGAGATTTTTAAAACCAAAACGAATCAGTTTCAGTCAAACAACACGCGATGATTACTATCAAAAAATGACTGACTTAAAATATAATATTATAATTTTTAAATTTCATTTCCATGAATTTCGAGAAACATGCCTTTACAATTCATGCTATAGTTCTCTTAATAAAAAAAAGTTTCTAACTACTGAATTAGTTTACGTTGCAATAAGTATAATTATTAAAAATAAGAATAGTGTTTGCCTTGACCAATTTCAAGTTATTAAAATATTTCAAAAAACACCTATCTATAAAGCGATTGATGATAAAAAACAACCTGAGTTAAAATGGTCTATTGCAAGTCGGTTTCTTATTATACCACTGTGCAGAAATAGCCATTTCACATTAGCTGTGGTCGATTTTAAATCATTTTCAATACTAACATACGATCCAATAAATCCGACGCAATGCCTATTTGAACTAGGTAATAAAGTTCAACATTATCTTAATACATTATTCACGTTCTATGGAAAACCACAAAACAAATTCAAAATCATTTCGTGTAGTTCATTACCGCAACAGAGAGATGGTTTTAACTGTGGTGTTTTAATAATATATGCAATAGATTATTTAATTAACAAGAGTATGAACAAGAAATTCACTCTGAAAGTGATACTCAAAACGCGAGCTCGCTTGAAAGATACAGGATTCACCTCAAAGGTATAATTGCCTCTAATTCGGAATCATTATCGAATAATTGCTTATATTGTTATAGTGAAATAACAAACACCCAATCACTACAATGTGTTACTTGTAAAAGATATATTCATGAAAATTGTAAAGAACACATTAAGATAATCAATAGTGAATGTATATTCTGTATTGAAAATTAATTTGATATACGAGTAATCAGTTAACCAACAAAATGTGCATCCCAAGTGTTGTAACTTTTCCGGATTATCCGGATAAAATTCATGAAAATCTGATTTTTTGAGTAAACTATGAAAAGATACCATCGGATAGTTGAATACTAGACACTTTGTTCCCCTAGATTTTAAAAGAAAATTATGTTTTTCGATTAGAAAACATCTATCGCAATATGAAAATGTTCATCCCAAGTATTGTAGCTTTTCCTTTATATACAAACAGTGAATGGAAATCATATACTTTATGTATTTCTAAAATTTTTAATTATTTATAATATTCAAACTCCGCCTAAACGTTTATCATTCAATTAAATAATATACATTATTACTCATACACTCTAACACCAAATATTGTTGTTGTTGGTTTAGGAAAGTTTAGGACAATCTTCACATACGTCAAAAATTAAATCTAAAAATGTATTATTATTATTAGAAAATATATTAATTTGTTTAAGATTGAAACTGAATAACGCATCTAATACCGCTGACTCATTTAATGATAGACTATCTAGTAGTTCCAATAATTCAGAATCAACTGACCATTGAGTGTTACTTAAACTAAAATCACCCAGAACTACTATATTATCATTACAATTACTCAAATTAACAATTTCATTAATACAATCTACATGATTTAAATAAACATCGATAGATGATCTAGGTGGTATATAAAGAACTATAAAATAAAATTTTAGTTTACCAATAAACACTTTAACACATAAAAATTCAATCGAATCAAAACCAGCCACATCCTATACCGTTTTTTGCATTTCTTGATTGGTTGATAAATGGTCGAATAATAACTCCAGTTGGCCACATGATGGATTTATTTAATTGTTCAAATTGTGTATCGTTCATGCCAATTTTAAAAGAAACAAATGTAACACAACTGTCAACTATGCGATCCTTAGGAAGCAGTAATTTACAGTCAACATCAGATGTATATACAATTCCCAATTTTGAGCACACATAATTAGTCATCGATTCCTGAGTCACCGTTGGATCAATTCGACTAACATAAAAATACTTCTTATTCGGTATTATTGCCGTTTTAATACAGTCCACCGGTTCACCAGTACCAATTACTCCACCAACCGGAAGCGATGTAACATTTGGGGTAGTCCCACGATCAGTCACTAAGGCATAAGATAGGTCAAGACTAGGAACAGTTCCATTGGAAATTTTTTCCAATAATTCTTTGATCAATCTAGAGTTTTCGGCCACATTCAATTCAATATTTTTAATACCTGTAGTATTCATCGCTCGGTCCACAATATCATCAATTTTTTTGTACAAGTTTGTAACCTGATTATTTTGAATCCAAAATTTGCATCCGTCGCAAAAATATAAAAGGTTTGTAAATTTTTTATATAAGTTAATAGCAGCACGATCAATACCGCTACACTCATGATCAATATTGATTCATACAAAATGCACACGAAATAATGTCTAATTGAGTAGGGCCAAAGATTTTATTACAATTGTTACACGACATTATAGAAATAATTACGTACGAGATATACTAAAAATACTGTTATTGAGAAACACGTTTATAATACAAGTAAATAGTTCGTACGAAATTTAAGCACTGTAAACACAATACACAACAAAACAGCTCTGTTCATGCGATACAATATATTATTAAATGTTTAATAAAAATTAAAAAAAAAAAACAAGAATTAAAATTGATATAAATATTATTAAACCACTAACTAACACACACTAATAATTAAATTAACATGTAAAACTATTGAACTAAAATAAATCACAACTTTTAAATAAAATTTACGTAAAATCACTTTATTAAATATATTTAAATTAAATCAACAGTTCAAATGAAACAACTAAAAAATTAATAAATTAACTCTGGACCAAAAACAATGATGTTGATACATCGACGGGCAAAACAACGAGTCCAACTAGACGGGGAGAACATTCTTACCAAAAATTACAGTTCTAACTTAATAAGTTTTGTAATTATTTATATTTAAAAAAAAATTGATTTGTCTATGTCCTCTTTTTCCATGATTTGTTGACGAAGTTTTGTCTATGTCATACAAAATGTATTCTAAACCCTTACCATTGTAGGTTTTTAGTTATTTTCAATTTGAATAAAAAAAAAATCTTAAAATACAACAAATATGCTCAACAACAGTTAATGTATTTTGAACTGAGACAGACAATTTATTTTATTTTTTCTGAACTTAGTCAAAACCATCAAAATATATGCGGACTTAGACAAAATCATCAGTCAATATCTCCAAAACTAGCAGAGTTAGACGATTTTAACCAACAAATTGAATTCCTCATCGTTAAATTAATGGATTAGTGGATATATAAAACTCAATTTGACCAAAAACGGCACTTAGACAAAAATAATTCTGCAGCGACGATTTGCCTGTGTTACATTTTGTAGCTAAACTTAGACAGCTTTGGTTAGCATATCAATAAAATTATTATTTTGTTATGAACTATTATTATAATATAGATAAACTGTTATTATAATATAGATAAACTATTTTTTTGCTGTAATCTATACGAGACCCAAGTATTTTTATATCCGAAAAAATTGGATATTTCGGACACTTGGAATTCATTTTTGACTTTTTTCCGAAATCATGTCCGAATTACACTCAGATTTACTATGGAGAGGTGGTTAAAAATCCGGACGTATGCGGAAAAAATGAGGTTATGTTTTTGAAAGGTGGGTGGGGCTTATTTCAAATATTTGGCCGCCAAATCATTCGTTTGAATTTAAATAAAAACCATAAAATATTTTCATTTAACTTAATTAAAAACACAAAAATCCTTACAAATTAAAATACACATAATGTCACAACAAACGATGGCGTCTTCAACATGTACATATCATCTAACTATACTAACGCCTCAACAATGAAGCGTAGAAAGTTAGAAGTTTCAATTATTTTCTGCATATGTCCGATTTTTTAACGACAAGCAGAAACATTTTTGTAATAGAGCGATTTTTTCAGTTTTATATTACTTGATACATGTAATTTATTAAATGTCGTTATAAAAAATATAAAAAATAAAAATTATCATTGTGTGTGTGAAACTTATTTCTTATCGAGACCCAAATTCTATATAGACCATACTCGATATTTTTGTATAGCAAATTATAGCAACACACTAACACAAACGCTAACATTTCCCTTCATTATTTTGATTTTACCAACAAAACGAAACGAAACGAATGAGTTTCTCACGGAAAATTTGTGAATGGGTGTAAGATTTTTTGAATGTACGTAAATTAATTGTGAATGGAAGGGGTTACTGGTTGGAGGGAGTGGTGACTATTGTACTTCCGCAAGGAAATACAATTCCACCTATACTTTCTTCAATGTGTCCGGGCTTGATTAATGGATTATTCTCACAAAACTAAGTCATTTTGCAGTTTGCCGATAACCTTTTGATAATGGGTTTAAGGTCCAAACATTGAAATGGCATATGTTAGAGGTCAAGAAGGTGTGGATCAGGTAACTAACTGTTTGACTTAACATGTTACCTGCAGGTAACTGTTTAATGGATTATAAGTTACCTGCAGGTAACTTTTTAATGGATTATAAATCTTTAGAATGAAACTTTTACGTGCTTAAGATTATGATGTCTTTATCTAAAAATGAAACATATGAATGTATATTTTTTTTAGACAAGTATTTGGTGTGCAAACTGCATGCATTATTAAAAACAAAATGAAAAAAAGAACAGAATTAATAAATTGAATTTTGTTAATTTTTTTTAAAGATCATTCATGTTCCAATTAACGCAAAAATGTTTTATCACCCAATGACCTATATTCATGTTTGACGTTTGACGTTTCACAAAATTATTCCGACTGCTCCATTATTCACAAATTATTGACAAATTTAAATCGTTGTTAAAGTCCAAGTTTAGTCCAAACAAAAAAAAAATTTTCATCCCATCTTAATTAGAATCAGGTTTTGTTTTTGCTTAGCGGTTTTACTTTCGGTTTTTATAAACCTGATAAAAAAATTTTTTTTTTGTATATAAACGGCAGAAATTCACTGGGATAAGTATAGTTTGCATTTGAAATCAAAACAAACAACTCCAATCAAAATGAAATTCATTGTAAGTTTAGTGAAGAATTAGAATTTGATGGAAGAGTTAAAAAACAAAAGTTCTTAATAATAATTTTAAAAAAATGTGTATTCGTTTTATTCTAGATTTTACTTTCTGCCCTCATGGCTGTTGCCCTCTGCGTCGAAGTTGTACCAATTGTACGATTTTTATCAGACAGCGATGTTGATGGTTCATTTAAATATGGATACGAAACCGGTGATGGTTCATCACATGATGCTGCCGGTAATGCTGAAGGTGTCCAAGGTCGTTTCTCATATACATCACCGGAAGGTGAAAAAATCGAGCTTTCTTATGTAGCTAATGCCGACGGTTTCCAACCACAAGGATCACATATACCAGAAGTACCAGCCTATGTCCTCCGCGCCATCGAATGGAATAAAGCTCATCCAGAAGAAGACCTAGAAAAACATTAAATCTTAAGTGTTGTAAATAGAAATATATGAATGTTGTGCAAAAATATTTAAACTTTTTTTACTTTGTTTAACTTTACGTGTTAAAATTGTTAAAACCCAAAAGTGTATCTTATTTGGTTAAATTAAGTTATTGTTTCGATTATGAGATAATTTACCTGGCGTTTAACCTACCGTCACAACACAATACTACTATTATATCAACGTACTTAAATTTTTCAGCCGAATAGTATATAAATCAAATAAAAAAACAAAACAAAAATGTTGAGCTGTCAATTACGTGCAGCTTTACCG
Source organism: Tipula confusa (assembly GCA_963556175.1). NCBI lineage: Eukaryota > Metazoa > Arthropoda > Insecta > Diptera > Tipulidae > Tipula > Tipula confusa. The sequence continues at coordinate 173,338,755 of OY744475.1, forward strand.
TAGGTCAGCCTTTTTACCAGTGCAAGTAAATGCATATCATATTTTAATTCTTCTATAGGTTTTGGCCTTTTTGAACTATAGATTTTAGGTGTCCCCTGTATTTAAATATGCAAATACAGTTAGTTAAAAAGAGTTAGCTGACATTAGGCTGTAATACATTTGGTTAAGATCTCAAATTATTTTAATTAATATTTACTTTGATCCACCCCGACACGATATACCTTTTTAGTAAGGTGTCGTAACCATACATTGAATTAACATTCACAAACATTCACTCTTAAGGAAATTTAAATTGAAAATTCATTCGTGTTACGGTACCAAATATTACACATAGTATAATGCGGAAGTATAAAGCATGTTTTTGGGAACTGACGACCAATAATTTCTTTATAAACAATGTTTTAGTGAATACTCTATTATCATTAAATAACTGGCCATAATTATGAAGTAGCTGTAACGTAAAATCACTGTCAATCAAACGAACGAGCTAATGTAGCAGTAAAACACACAATTATTCATGAGTACAGTTTGTTGTAATTTAATTCCTACTTTGGAATGTGAAATAACCGAACGTAATGAAATTTTTATTTAAATTTTACACAGTCTAAATCAATTTTTCATTGCATTCGGTCATTTGACAAACTCGAAAAAATCCTTGTGTTTTTTTTTTTTTCAATTTTTTTTAATTTTAAAATTTTATTGTAATTAAAGGTTTCGACCGTTCACTAGTCGTATAGTAATGTTTAAGGTGTTGGCTTAGACGCACCGCAGTCTTGAGGTCGATCTGTTTGTGTGCAAAAGGTCAATCTGTTTGTGTGCGTTATTTGTCCTGACCTACAACGATTACCAATTGTAAAAATGTGGTCTGAAATATTTTGTAAAATTTCTAAGTAAACAGTCAGCTTTGGCCTGTGATGCTCTTGATCTTTATTGAAAATTAAATAATTAAACTGGTTTTAATAATTTAAATATTGGTAAAAAGAAAAACAGTTATTATTTTGTTTGTAGATTTTAAGTTGTAGTTTGTGTTACGTGACAGTAATAAATAAAAGTAGCCGGATAAAAGTAGTCGGAATTAGGAAGAAATACATTTTCGTTTCTCGTTGATTTGAGGGGTTACTCAAAACTCGACGAAAATCGATGTAAAAGACGGAGAATTTGCTTCCTTAAACGCAGCCGAATAGTCGGGTAGATCGTTATTTTACCTAATTTTTAACAGTGTAGAGGGGAAATTGAAATACCTTACTAAAAAGAAGGGTAATTGAGTTTTTGTTGTAGTGTTTTGTGTTTATTGGTTAAATTTTTGTTTTTCAAATTTTTATGAATGTCTGTTATTATTATGTTCAATTTTGGAATAGTAAGTAAAAAATAATGCGGCTTTTTATTTTATTAAATTTTATATTTATTTGTTATAATGTTAGATTGATATATTTAAAATTAATCTTTTTATTATAGTTTGCAATTTATAAAAGTAAAATATTTATTTAAAATGAATCAAAGCTCAAAAAAATCATATTTTCCGTAAGTATGAGATAAATTATTTATTATTTTCTAAAATGCCATTTTTATTTTGTTACACTGACATTACAAGAAACGAAAAAAAACTAATTCAAACACGAATAGTTCTGGATCATGAATTTCAGTCGAACCACACAATTCCAAGGCAATGTTGGGAGTAAGTCACCTAATTTGCAGATTGCAAATAATACCTCAAGAGTTTGTGTTTTTATTTAATCTGTATTTTAGAAACGTTATAAAAGAGGCTGCATTTTGTAAAACAGTAAAAAATGTTTCACAAAAGTGGTAAAATATATAAAAAAATATAAGGTTATATTTTAAAAAATTTATTTAATTTTCTAAGTACATTTTATACTTTTACTTTTGCAGAAAATGATACAACCACAATCAGGTGTATCAACTGAAAGCGGGGAAATCCTACCTACTCAGTGCTTTTCGATTAACTTCATGATTTTTTCAAAAACCATGCATGGATGTATCCTCCACACATCATAGACGACGATGCTTAAGATGCCTCAGTAACAGAGCCAACCACGTCGTCATACTCATCGAGAAGCTCCGACTGTGAACGCAGTATTTCCTCGCCACAAGTACTGAATCGGAACTCCTCCCAAGAAAAAAAAATAAAACGAAAGATTATTTAACTAGCCATTTTTAGCAGACTTCGAATGAAGTGGTACAAAATGTAAAAATAATAGAGAAACTGATGCGATTTGAAACGAAAAGGATCTTTCCGAATGAAAACATCAGATTATGATTGAAAACTGAATGATCAATATTTATGATATAATTTTGTAACATTTTTTTTAATGCATTGAATTACGACTTTTATTATTTTGTTATTTAGGATAGAAAATAAATAAAAAATAAAAATCTATTGAACTGGTTAAATATATTTTGTTTGGCTATTTACATATTGGAACATAATGTCTCTCGAAATTCGATACCATCTGCGTAATCTTGAATGTTTGATTGATATTGATTAATGTCAAGCGTCCCAAAGTCCATCACGTTACCCGACGATACACAAATGTCATGCATGACATTTGTTAAAAACATGGGAACGTGCCTTAAATAAATAAATAAAATTATGATAATATAATTAGCATTGTAATCTATGATTTTTTAATACTGGCCTTATTTCCAAATTGTCTACCAACATTATCCAAGGCCGAAAGTAGAGGTAGCTTTTGAACTACTTTCGATGAAAGCTTTTCAAAAATTGTTAAATACTTATGTATCACATCAGTTACAGTCGATTTCGGCTTAAGCTTAGCCTTAGATACAACTCTGTTGCTAGCTCTGTAGTTAGCTCTGAAGCTAACCAAAATAAAAAAGCAATTGTTTTCACCTCTGTGCCCCAACCATGCGTCTTTTTAGGTATATATTGGACTATTTTCTTCAATGAATTAGGTATCACCCGAATGTTTAATTTAGTTTCATAATAGTCTCCATTTAAAATATTTACTATTATTGGAGGTTTATTTCCGAAACAGTAGCTAATTCTGGGCTAAAAATAAATAAATAATAATCAATATAAAAAGTACTACCAAGGTAAAAGATTACCCTTATTGATTCGCTAAAGTGGTTAAGAATATCTTCAAGTATTTCCAAATACTTCTTTAACAATTTAGCAATTTCGGCACACATTTTTAAAAGTAATGTCATATCCAATTTTTGTTGATATTTCACTAAGATTATTATTATTGTTATTTTCAATTTTTTTATTATTTTATTTTTATTATGGCTGTAACAAACAAAGCTTTTTGAATTCAAAATTATTTGACGTTTACCAATTTAACCCTTTATCCCAATATATTTTACTCTTCAAGCCGATTTTGACAAATCTGATTTAGCTAAGAAATCAGACACTTAAAAAAAAGAGATAATTAATAATTTAATAGAAATAGTAAAGTATTAAACATATTATAAATAATTTATTATAATATAAATATATATATAAATTAAATAAATTTAATATATATGTAAATTATTTAATATTATATTAATATTATATATATATATATATATATATATATATATATATATATATATATATATATATATATATATATATATATATATAATTAAATAATTAATTAATATATATATTATTTATTTAGGTATATTATCTAATTAAATAGGCATTATTTATATAAATAAAATATTAAATTATTATGGATTAATGTATTTAATATAAATGTATATATAATATTATTTTTAAATTTTTAACAATATCTATATATATAATAAACATTTATTAATAAACGTGTACTAAAATTTCAATTTACTGTACTAAACGATTTACCCGACTATTCGGCCGCAGCCAATGAAATTAAAACCGAAAAAAATATGTAATAATAAAAAGAAGATGACGGAAAACTTTTTAATGAATTATCGACTTTTTACATTGAGAAAGGACTCTCAATGATTACTTAAAGTAAAATATACACGCAACGTGGTGCTGAGATAGCCAAAGTTACAACAAAAAAAACTGAATTTTTCGAAAAAAAATTAAAATTTAGACAACCTACCTTGTTAATTTTGGAAAATTCGTGGGCATTTTTTTCGATTTTTGTTTGATTTCAATTGGCTGTAAATTCATCAGCAATAGATCCAGAAATTTCAAAATTTTGGATTTATCGAAATAAAAAAAATTAAAAATTTAGACAAGCAAAGAGAATGGCTTCACTAAGATGAATTGGATGATACGCCAATAAAAGCAGAAAAGCCAACTTTATCACCGGTTGTGATTACCCGCTTTTACTATTTTGAGGCCATCGCTGCTAAAATTCGGAATCTAAATAGAATCTTGCTAATTATTAGTAGGTATATGGAACTCCAATTAAGACAGAGAAAACGCTGTGTGACTATAAAAACCTGTTTGATTGGGTAAGTGATGAAAGTGATCTGATTGTAGGGGGTGATATGAATGCACATTGAGGTGATCATTATATGATCGCATCATTAATAATAGGGGGGGGGGGGTAAATGGTATTAATGAAGCAAATGTTATCATCGTGAATTGTAAGTCATGGGTCAGACAATAGAATAAGATTATTATAGAAAATGAATCGAATGAGAAATAGAGAGCGTTAATGAGGAATGTTCTCCGCATGTAGAAATAATGGAGAAGTAAGAAAAGTGATGGAAGAGTGGTGGAACAGAGAGATCCGGTATTAATATGAAAGTAAACGGATAACCTTGCGCCAGTTTAACAACTGCTTTTGCAGATATTACAGATATTTTTATGAACAAACGAATGGACATAAAAAAAGCAGAGCCAAAAGGTAAAGAATCACAACCAAGAACGTATGGGATAAATTTAACAGAAAACTGTGTTGTTACGAAAATGTAAAGAATTTACGTACTGGCTGGTATATGTGCCGACTAATATAACTCAGTGTGGGGGTGGATTTCAATAACAATACCCTCTAGGGTATTAATATGTGAACAACAACAAAAAAAAAACAATACAACATAAATAAACAACACTTCTTTAATTTAATAATTTTAATAGAATAATTTTTTTTAACTTTATTTATTGCATCTTCGAATTATTAATCGAATTTGTGAAAGAATAATGGCAACAAAAAAAAATTAAAGAACAAACTAACAAAAAGAATTTATAAAAAAAAACTTCTTATATACATAATAATCTATATTCTATACACAACTGTGCAAGACAAAAAAAAATAATTTTTAATCTAAACTAGGTGCTTATTATTTTAAAATAACTTCCTACTCAATTTGATTACTATATACATTCTTAGCAACTAGTTGAATCTTAACTTAAAACTTAAATATAAAAAAAATACCTTAACTATACTGGATCGGTTGATTTGAATTGAAGATGGTGGAGACACATATCTTTAATACTTTAGCACTTCATTTTATAAACGATAAAGTATAACAATATACCTTAATATATCGATTGATTTTAATCTATCGTTGATAACTTCATTTTGTTGAATTTGTAATTGTTTTATTTCTTTAATTAACTATTTTTTTTTTTTAAAATTAGTAAACTTGATCATTCGTCGTTGAGTATCGTTTTCACTAAAATATAATGTCTTTACTATAAATTAGAATTATTTATAAAAATAAAAATATTATAATCAAATTATAAAAATAAAATGACATTTCTACTAAACAATTTTGATCGATTCATCAACATACGTAAAAAAAATAAAATTTTTATATTTTAATCTTAAAATTATTCGAATGTGCATGAAAAATCATAAAAAATTATGTATATACATAATATAATTTTAACTAGTTATTTTTAATAATAATTAATTCATTAATTAATTTTTATTTTTCATAATATTTTTTTTTATTCATTTATTTAATTAGCTTAAGTTGAAAATGTATAACGCTAGCTTCCAACTAATTCAATTTGACGATATTTTTTCCTTAAATTTGATACTGGGTCACGATATAAAACCGGATCCAAGCGTAAATTTGATCGTAATAATGGCATATAACCAAATACAGCGGCAAAAGTGTTTAAACAACTCTGCCTTTGAATAAAATGATCTGGATCATTCCATGGTGATCGACTTCCACTATCACGATCCTTATAACCTTTTCGTTGTGTCACTTTAATTGGTGGTTTGCGTGTGACATGTGATACTAAAAAATTCATTAGGATATCTTCACAATTCGAAGATTGTTGAACTGTTTTCAGTAGTAGAATTGACAGCCAATTTGTATATAAATAATTATAGTAGCGATGATAGAATGCGGCACCAGTCAACACTATTGAATAGTAATTGGTCCACTTTGACGTATAACCCCATGCGTTCTTTCCGTCATCCCAAAAATGGGCTCGAGCTGGATAACCAACAATACGATCAGGAAAATCACGCCACACTGTATACGCAAAATCTAGTTCATCTGTATTTAAAATTGCATCTTCATCTAATGATAAAATTGCATCAGTCTCTATAAATGCATTTGGACTAAACCGTTGCGATATTGTAGGTCGATCTTCAACAGTTGTGCCCGATATTATATTAAATCCTATATGGCCGATAGTTGGCCATCGTTTTCGTGATGGTACAGGACGATCCGATGCCCATAAAATAATTATTCTATCTACAAATTGACTTTTGGTTATGCTTTTGACTAGTTTATAAAGTGCTGTGTTCGGTGTTATTGTTACACCAATTTGAACAAATATCACGGCGGTGAAATTATGTCTTGGCTCTAATCCAAGAGTATCTAATAAATATGGCATATTCCTAGAAGAATCAGAAAATTCTGGAAGTGTTAATAAAGCACCAGGTGATGAATTCCATACTAAACCATTCCTTTGATGGTGGTCGTATATTCGTTCCTTAATTATCTCAAATGTTGTAAAAACAATTTTTTCTATCGAACCAAAATACCGTTCCCAAAGTACTTGGGTTTGTTGACGTAACGCTAGTATTTGCGTGGGTGAAACAGATCGCACTACATCTGGAACCTGTAGTAGTAAACGTTCGTCAGCCCATATTGCTGCTTGTTTCCAATCGATTTTTGATTGAAATGGTAGCACCCATGAATTTGATAGGAATACTGGTATGCAACCGGCTTGGAGTGCTTCAAGAAATCGAAATGAACCCAGCCTTCTCCCCCGTGGCACTAGGCAAAACGTCGAATTTTGCAATAAAGTTTCGTAATCATAACGATCATATTCTCGATTATCATCATCACATCTTGGATCTTGTAATTCTCTCCAACTTTTACCATGTCGGCATGTTGTAACTAATACCATATCCTTTCCATTATGTAAATGAAATAATGAATTTCGTGTTTCAGAACCAATACCATGAACGTATCTTTTGCCTTTAAACGCGAGAAGATATTTTTTATTTGCTGGAAAATTATTAGTTGTAACAAATCCTGTGCTCCCCGATCGTAAAGGAAAATGTTTATGAAACAATGGTATACTTATATAGAAATTATTTCGTATTTGTTGTTGGCTCATACTGGCTTTGGCCAAAATAGCATAGCCCGGATCGAATCCTAACGATTGTTCTGAATAATCGGGCCATGTACCCGAATATAAATTAAATATTAAATGATTTCGCCCATTATTCCAATAGGTTAAACGTTGGACTCTAGATGGTACATTACGTACATAATCATCACTTAATGAATCACGATCTAAGGTGTCTATACCCAAGATAAAAAGGCATGCTTTCTCTGGATCAACCGTATAGTAACGACTTTCTTTGATGGCCGTTAAAATTTTTTGATAATTTGAACTAATTGGTGGTGAGGTACCGAGAGAATTAGCCGGTTCCAATGGATAGACATAAACTAAAAAATTACTAACACATTTGTTATAATCGAAACATGTTTCCATGCGACAAGCTTTTGATTTCGATGTCACAGGTGATTTAAATGATGTATAATATAAATTATTAATATTTATAATATCGGAAATTTTAGTTTGTGATTGAGAATTAGACCCGCGAATTGACGACGTCAACGCAATTAATGATGATGTTCTAATAAATGATGGAAGCTTATCAATATCACTATCATCGTCGAGATTCTTTTTAAGACGATAGCCACCAAAATAACAGTAAGCAAGGAATGCACAACAAACAAATACTAAAATATAACGTTTTTTAGCTTGCATAATTATTAATTTTAATTTAATTATTATAATTTTAAAACTTTGATATATATTACTATTATTATATAAATATAATAAATAAACAAAACACTATTTCACTATTTTCTTATAAGAAAAAATCATTTTCTTAAAGATTTAAAAAAAAAACACTTCTTATTTATTTATATTTATATGTAAACAAAACATGACACTGAGACAATTATATATTTATATAACAAACATTTATATATTATTATTTAAACACTATTTAATTTTATTTATTTATATTATTTAATTTATTAAAAAGCCGATTTTGACAACATAAATTTTTTTGCGTGTGTATTTTTACACGCAAAATAAAATAAAATAAAAATTCACATGGGTCGGGCGGAATATTTTATTTCATGCAAAACACTTTACATACAATATATTATGATATGCACACACAATATATATTATTAATAAATAATATAAACACATCCACTTTTACTATTATAACTATTATATTTTATCATCATAAAATAAATCACTTTCAATTTTTAAAATAAAATGCAACACAATAAAAAAAAACTTAAAAAATAAAATAAAACCAAAGAAAAATTTTTATCATCACTTCACGCGACCGAACCGACTAATGTTTTGTGTATATAATTTTTTTTTTTTACTTATTTCGATTTCGATTTTTTTTGTTTTTTTTTTTTTTTTTATTTAAATTACTTTTCACTAGTAATTGTTGTTTCAAACCTTTCTTCCATTTTCTATAAATTTCGCGAGCTTATCTCACTTTTCTCCCACTTCTGGTTTTTTTTTAACCTCTGATCCTCCTTCTGTCGATCCACCAATCAACAACCAATATATATTTTATTTTTTTATTTTACTGTTTTATAATCTTAATCCTATATCTATATATATATATATATATATACATATTACTTATCCTTATTCTTATTATTCTACTAATTTTAATGATTTTGTTCATTTATTGTTTTATTGTTTTTATTTAAACATTATATTTTAGACTATTTCTTTATGATAAGGTTTTATGATAGGGTTACTTTAATTTTGTAAATTATATTGCTTATGGTTTAGAAACATCGTAGATAACAAAAGAAAATAAGCAGGCAGAAGATAAGCATATTGCTGCATTTCGGTGCATACTCATAAAATACATTTAATTTAAATTATGGTAGCACATTTATTTATTTATATATTTTTATTTTTATTTTTATTTTTATTGCACCAACATTATTTCTTAATATACCCGTCCATACATATACATATTATACATTTAATACAGTTTTATAGAAACACCCGTAGTTACCAAACGGGTCGTTTCATTGCCTCCCTCCTTCGGGGGAATTTTTAGTATTTGGCAGAAACAAGGTTTCTAAGACAAAATTTTATTTTGGCATAAGGAAGTTAGTATACGAAATTTTTATTTATATTTTTTTATTTTTTTTTTTCTCTTAAATAAATAAAGCTAATGAGTATTAATAAAAAACAATATCAAGTTAATGAAGATTAATAAAATATCAAGTTAATGAAGATTAATAAACACTAATGTCTTGTGTTTGCTACCTAATTTTTCGACAGTTTACTAAATCATTTAGCAAAATTACAATTTTAAGTCTTTTCCGTGGTAGGTAGCTGTCCTATTTGAGTCACAGTCCTGTATAATGTACACGTTTGATCCTATTCGTTTAACTATTGTTGCTTTTATCCATTTCGGTAGTAATTTAGACATAATTGCACGAGAAGCATCGGACTGACTGAAGTTTCTTCTCCACACCACTTGTCCTTCAATGAAAGGCTGAGCTCGTGCTCTTAAGTTATATTTCTTTGCAGACTTCATAAAAGCTTCTTCTAAATTAATGGTAACACATTTTCGAATTTTACTGAGCTTAACTATTCTCTCCTCTAAGGTTGGCGGTGGAAAATGCTTATATCTTTCATACTCATTTCCGTCTAGTATCATTTCCATACCAAAATTTAAAAAGAAAGGAGTGCATTGGGTTACTTCATGTACTGCTGATCGAATAGCTACTCCTATTTGAGCGATATGTTTATCCCAGTTTTTATGATCATTGGCTTTTATAAAGGCGCGGATTGTATTACCTATAACCTGATTTACTCTTTCAGTAGGATTGGCTTGCGGCGAGTACACTGCTGTTTTATAATGTTGAATATTGTATTCCTTTAGTAATTTATCAAAGTCTTTTGAAGTGAATTGTGAACCATTATCGGAAATAATGATTCGGGGTACCGAAAACAAACTAAAAACTACTTCCTCCAACTTTCTTTTCAGAAGCAAAACTTTTGAGTTACGAACTGGAAATATTAAGGGATACTTTGTTAAGCTATCAACAACTACCAATAAAAAAACATTTCCATCTCTTGATTTTGGAAAAGGTCCCATATAATCAATGCTAATAACTTCCCACGGTCTTGATGCTTTCCTCATTTTACCCATAGGTGGTTTTATCGACACTGTTGGAGATTTGCAAGCTTTACAAGTGTCACAGTTTGCGATATACTTTTGAACTTCGTTGTTCATATTGGGCCAGAAAAACTGCTCATAAATTCTGTGGAATGTTTTAAAATTCCCGAAATGTCCAGCGGTTGGTTGGTCGTGGAATTTCTTTAAAAGTTTAGTTCGATCCTGTTTAGGGACTAATTCTTTCCACGAATATATTTCTAATCCGAATTTATCTGTAGTTTGGATAAGCTGATAAATTTTGTTTTCTATTATACGATAGTTCGGGTGTTCGTCAGGATTTTTTTCAACTTCACTAACTAAGCCATCATACCAAGCATCATTTTCTTCGATTCCCGCTATACACCTAGAAAGCGCATCTGGTACTATGTTTTCCTTCCCCGGCCGATGAATAATTTCAAAACTAAAATGTTGTATTTTGAGAGCCCAACGACCAACGCGTCCTGTTGAGTCTCCTTGGCGAAGTAACCATTTAAGAGATGCGCTATCCGTAATTAAAAAAAAATGGGATCCTTCTAAATAGTGTCTCCATTTGGTAATGGCAATCAGAATACTTAAGCATTCTTGTTCCAAAGTCGTATACTTTTGCTGAGTAGGAGACAACTTTTGTGAGATGTATGCAATAGGGTAGTTAATATTATTAATTGTTTGATATAATTGACTTCCTACCCCTATGTTAGACGCATCAGTGCATACGAAAAATGGTTTTGAATAATCTGGGTTGTGCAAGGTGGGTGCTTTGGCTATTGTTTCTTTCAATTCGTTAAAAGCCTTGTTTGCTTCCGGTGTCCAAGTAATTTTTGAAGGTTTTCCTTTAAGGAGATTGGTAATCGGCGACACTATATACGAGTAATTGGATATAAATCGGCGATTCCATCCTGCCACTCCTAGGAATTGCCTTATCTGTTTTACCGTTTTTGGAATGGGATAGTTACGAATGGCATCCACTTTGTCTGGGGAAATTCGAATTCCATCCTTGTTTACCACAAATCCCAAATAGTTCAACTCGGGAACGCAAAATTTTGATTTTGATTCATTTATAGTGAGATTTGCAGAGTGCAATTTTTGAGCAACAATATTTAAATATTTCATATGCATTTCAAATGTATCAGTGGCAATTATGATATCGTCTAAATAGGACCACACATGTGGATGTAGTTCAGGACCTATTATGGCATCAGCTAACCTAGACATTGTAGCTGGAGCCCCTACTAATCCAAATGGCATTCGAGCGAACATATACAATGGCCTACCCGATAATGCGAAAGCTGTTTTTGGTTGCGATTTCTCGTCTAATTCTACTTGCCAATACGCATCGGATAAGTCTATAGCAGTTAGATATGCAGTTCCTTGTAAATTCGACAATATATTTTCTAGATGTGGTATGGGATATGCATCTTTTACCGTCAACGAATTCAATTTTCTGGCATCTAGACACATTCTTATTTTGCCGTTTGGTTTGTAGACTATTGTCATGGGTGACCTCCATGGTGAATTTGGACATGGCTTTATTACTCCTAAATTTAACATACGCTGAATTTCTACATCCGCAGCTTTTAAAACGTGAGGTGAAATTGGATAGCATCTCTGCATAGTTGGGGAATTGTTTGCAGTATCTATTGTATGTGTAACTAATTGTGTACATCCAAAATTTTGGTTTGTCGTAATTGGAAATTGTTTGACTATTTGTTGTAGATCTAATTCTTCCTTGGGTGTTAAAAATGCCTTAGTAACATTGTTATTACATATTTCGGTCTCAGAATTAATATAGAACAGTGTTGGATTTAAATCAAAATTTTGCCAAAAGTCCATTCCAAGAATGAGATCTTGTGGTATTTGTGGTAAGACGTAAACCGTCAAATATCTTTGCTTATGATTAAACGTTACGAGCATATCGACAACCTCACAACCCTGCAGAGATTCTCCGTTGGCTAGAAAAACTTTTGTATCCTCTTTACGAGTACGTAGTCCACATTGTTCTAAAAACGTATATGCACTTTTTCCTAACACCGAAATTGTGGCTCCTGTATCGAGCAATCCTGTTATACGTGTTTGATTTATTACAACGTCAACATATAACCTATTGTCCCCAGGTTTTTGGGTGAAAATTGAACTCACATTTGGTTCAAATGATGAAGATGAAGGCTCAATGTCAGGTGATTGGGGTAAAACATGATTACTGCTGGATGCGATTTGGGTAGCTTGTTCGACACTTGGTTGGACTTGGGTGGAAATATTATTCGAGTTCAAGCGTGCTTGAGGAATTAAATGAGGATGACAAGTATGGCAATTGGGAAATATGGTATTTTCTCTACCGCATCTATAGCATAAGAATTTAGCTCGGCGAGGTTTGAAACATGATTCAGTTTTATGGTCATTCCCGAAGCAATTAACACAGTTAAATGTTTGCTCTTTATTATTACTTTTCTGGAAATTTTTTGAATTACGAAATGAAGGTTTTGATTTATAATTGGAACTCGGATTATTTGCTTTTGAATCACGGAAAGGGTTTCTATTTTTAGAGAAATTATGGCCATTGTAATTAAAATTCTTTTGATGACCCTGAGATTCACACTCATTAGAGTTATCCATCATGTTAACCTGATTAAAACGTTTGGTCACCGAAATTAACGCGTTTTCTTTACAAAGCTTCTCCATACGTTCGATATCTTTGCACAGTACCATCAATTCTTCAACAGACGTTATATTATTCAAGTTTCTGAAACTCAGTCCTCTTAAGTAAGTTGGCCACAAGTTGCTGTATAAGTACCGTAATTTTTCTACGGGAGTAAGCGGTTGTTGTAATTCTTTGAATAATAGCTCCAAAGCTGCCTTATAGTCCCCGAAACATTCGAAACGTTGTTGTTTGCGATTCCTAATAGCCTCTCTAACTTGTTCGTCATAGTCTGGATCAGAGTATTCCCATCGAAGCGCTGCAACAAACTCGTTCCAAGTGGAGAAATTTTCTATATATGCATTGTACCACTGTAAGGCACTTCCCTCTAATAGTAGGAAAATAGATCCTAAGAGTTCTTCGTCACAAATTTTCTGAGATTTTGCCATTCTATTAACTTTGGTAAGAAATTCATTCACTTTTTCATTACCTCGGCCAGAAAACTTGAGCTTCCAATCCTGAATAGGAACAGGTCTCCAACGCCTATCGGACACATAATTAGTTGTGATCAATTTTTCCTGATTAGTTACCTTGGATTGACGAGGAATCGTAGAACTATTACAGGTGTTTGGTGTAAACCTCTGTTGAGGTTGTGCGAGATTTGGCCTGAATGGAGGTTGTGGGTAACACAGTTGGTGTTGCAAATATAGCGGCATAGCCTCATATGTTGATGGCGGTGAGAAAGGTTGTTTAGCTTCTTGCGAATGAACACTGAAGTTAGGTGGATTTGACCATACCACGGAAGTAGTGGTTTTTGAAGTAGGCCAGCAATTATAATGTTGTGGTGGACATGTTTGCCTAGTTGAATTACTCGAGTGCATTATGTTTTGATCAACAGAACTAGTTGGAAAATAACAAGATAATTGTTGCGGTTGGATCGGTGGAAGTACATAAGTATTGGTATTTAATGGAAATGAAGAACGAGACATTGATTCTTGGGTTAAAGCAGGAAAAATCTCACTATTATTGGTTGTACTATAAAAAGGAGTTTCAATATTTGGATTTGTTATCGATGCTGATGTGCTCTTCATTGTATGCATTTCTAAATATTCCATATCTTTAGCCAATTGTTTCCTAATATATCTTAGTCTTCGTAAAACTTTTTGAATTTCGCTCTTTTGCTCTTGGCTAGTTTTTGTTCTAGTTAGCCGCCCTTCTAAATGTTTCAAAATGTTTATTCCATTTTCAGATGGCGTCTGTTCTAATTCATCTAATCTGTTTAGTGCTAATTCTAATAATGTAGGTAAGTCTTCGTCTATTTGTGCGTCCGGTATTAAATAAGGTGACTGTTCTTCTTCCTCAAATAACGTCTTTAAAATATATGAGGGACTTTCGGAATGTTTACTCAGATCAACATTTCGAATGCCTAGCTCATATTGAACTTCTGAGTCGTTTAACCCGTCTATTTTCATATTTTTTCTATTAATATACCAATTTAACAACAAATGTCTTGAAAATTAAAAAAAAATGTTGGGCGCCAATATTTATTACGAATTTTAATTATTTGAAGGTAATTCTATAATGTATAAAATTTCTATATATATGTATATAATAAAATATCTTATGTCAATGGAAGACAAGATCGATATTTTGGAAAATAATCAAAAACAAAATTAGGTGCAATTTGAAAAGAAATAACAAATTTACTAAATTTAAGATTATGTATAACAAGTTTTAATTTTTTTTTCTAGTTTGTAATTGAAAAAGATATGTGTTACTCTAGCCTATCCCCAAATAAAAAAATCAACCAATTACTTTAACTTAATTAAATTATAGTTATATTTTAATTATTGTTCACACTGACCCTGGTCGAGCCCCACGTTGGGCGCCATTTTGTTACGAAAATGTAAAGAATTTACGTACTGGCTGGTATATGTGCCGACTAATATAACTCAGTGTGGGGGTGGATTTCAATAACAATACCCTCTAGGGTATTAATATGTGAACAACAACAAAAAAAAAACAATACAACATAAATAAACAACACTTCTTTAATTTAATAATTTTAATAGAATAATTTTTTTTAACTTTATTTATTGCATCTTCGAATTATTAATCGAATTTGTGAAAGAATAATGGCAACAAAAAAAAATTAAAGAACAAACTAACAAAAAGAATTTATAAAAAAAAACTTCTTATATACATAATAATCTATATTCTATACACAACTGTGCAAGACAAAAAAAAATAATTTTTAATCTAAACTAGGTGCTTATTATTTTAAAATAACTTCCTACTCAATTTGATTACTATATACATTCTTAGCAACTAGTTGAATCTTAACTTAAAACTTAAATATAAAAAAAATACCTTAACTATACTGGATCGGTTGATTTGAATTGAAGATGGTGGAGACACATATCTTTAATACTTTAGCACTTCATTTTATAAACGATAAAGTATAACAATATACCTTAATATATCGATTGATTTTAATCTATCGTTGATAACTTCATTTTGTTGAATTTGTAATTGTTTTATTTCTTTAATTAACTATTTTTTTTTTTAGTTTCTTAGTACTTAAATTGTTTATTTATTCACATAAACATATATTAATCACAATTTTTAAACTCTTTACTTTATTGTTGATCGATCACAAACAACGAAATGTTCAGGCTAGTTGAAACTCTAGTTTTCTTTTTCTTCTGATATTTAGTTTATTCAAATGTTAGATGTACTTCCAAATCGGGATCACTTACATCCAGTTACACATATTATAATTGTTTTAATTTATCATAAGTATTTTACTTAAATCATGACAAAGTTTATGTTTATCAAAAAAAAAACAATAAAAAAAAATTTACACAAACTAATTTTTCAACCACGCAAAACTACACCGTTCTTTTTCACTTTTCAAACCTTTCTTCCATTTTCTATAAATTTCGCGAGCTTATCTCACTTTTCTCCCACTTCTGGTTTTTTTTTAACCTCTGATCCTCCTTCTGTCGATCCACCAATCAACAACCAATATATATTTTATTTTTTTATTTTATTGTTTTATAATCTTAATCCTATATCTATATATATATATATATACATATTACTTATCCTTATTCTTATTATTCTACTAATTTTAATGATTTTGTTCATTTATTGTTTTATTGTTTTTATTTAAACATTATATTTTAGACTATTTCTTTATGATAAGGTTTTATGATAGGGTTACTTTAATTTTGTAAATTATATTGCTTATGGTTTAGAAACATCGTAGATAACAAAAGAAAATAAGCAGGCATATTGCTGCATTTCGGTGCATACTCATAAAATACATTTAATTTAAATTATGGTAGCACATTTATTTATTTATATATTTTTATTTTTATTTTTATTTTTATTGCACCAACATTATTTCTTAATATACCCGTCCATACATATACATATTATACATTTAATACAGTTTTATAGAAACACCCGTAGTTACCAAACGGGTCGTTTCAGTGTAACTGACATTATGCGAAAGCCGCTGGTATCCTCCAAAAGTACATTTGCAATGAGCGTGTATGGTGACCATATGATCGAGCCCAGGAATGCGTGGATCACATAATTAACTGCTTGACTGGTTTAAATCTGCGTGTAAGTACGAAAAAATGTTGCTGTATGGTTTTTTGATCGCATAAATGAATTGATGTGCAAATCTATAATGAAACTATGTTACTTTGACTATAGGTATTTGAGAATCTGGATCGTTGAACGTTGAAATTTTAAAGTGCACATGGAGAAATTACCTGATAATTGTAAATGTTGACTGAATGTTATCAAAAGGATGAGTAAACCAAAAAGGGGAGCTCATTTGGGTGTAACTGACATTATGCGAAAGCCGCTGGTATCCTCCAAAAGTGCATTTGCAATGAGCGTGTATGGTGATGGTGCTAGAGTGGTATTGGGAGCGATTAATTCAACCCCAAAACACACTCTATGATCTGAAATGGTTGACCCACCTCTCAATTATAATAGAGAGTATATCACCATGCGTGATATACAACTGTGCGAATGATTATCAAAGATTGCGCGTTGTTAATGAATTAAATGATAGCCAGATTGCAGGCAGAAACAGTCTTCAGAAAAACCCAAATGCCCAGCGTGATTTTGGAGAATATAAACGTATTTAACCAAATTCAAAATGTGGTTTCAACCGTTTTTCCCCTGCATATGTGGTAGTATACTTGAATTTTGGAGACACGACAAAAGCTTTAATGAATGAACTTACAGTTAAGGTAGAATTTTACAAGATACAAATGAAATATTTTGCACGTTTGAAAGTGTATACAGATGCTGGTGTGGATGATGGTCGGGTGGGTGTAGGAATTGGCATTCCAGTACTGAAAAAAGAAAAATGTCAAGAGTAAATGAATGCTGAGTTGATTAGGATTAAGGCAGGAGTCAATTTGGCAATAAAAGAAGGAAAGAACACCTTTTACTCTGCAACTTACTGAGTGGATGAACTTTGATAAGTAGGAAATGGAGTTGCTCAAGCCAATGTATAAATAATGGAAGAGGTCATATCATTGCAAAAGGACGTTCGTTGCCTAAGGAGGTCAATAAATATGAATTAATGAATGCTAGAGATGTACTTTGTGTCTAGGTGAATCTGTTGAGAAAACTGGAGAGCAAATTTGTTGAAAAGTGTCAAATTAAAGGCAAAAAATACTTTGTAGTATTTGAGTGTGTAGTGGTGTGAGTGGAGTGAATTTAATGGATGTGATAATTCTATGATTGTAGAGGACATTGCATATTACCTTCTACTGATTAGCTGGGCAGAAAAACGGAGATCGACTTGGATGCATATTCCGCAGGAGAAGAACAATTCATTCGAGTTACTTGGTGCAGGAGCAGAACAATTCATCGAATTACTTGGTGAAATTTCTGAACTGAACGATCAAAATACTCCAGAAGTAGCTAAAACAACAACATCAGCACAAGCAGTTAAAAAACCCGAGGTCAAGCTACATGCATCATTTTCCGGAGATTATTTGGCTCCGACGCTGGACCTCGTTTCGCGATCTCTTTAAGACACTTATTAACGATAAGAAGTCTATTTCTAATGTAGAAAAGCTGCATTATTTGAAAACGAGTCTATCGAATGAAGCGGAACTATTCTTGCAAAATATTCAAACGACCGATGCCAGCTACGGAGATGCATGGCAAACGTTGTTAAATCGATATGATAATCAAAAGATGATTGTTTTCCACCATTTTAAATGCTTGACAGTACAACCTAATTTACAGAGTGAGTCATCGGCATTCATTAAAAAACTAGTAGATACAACGACAGTGAAACATTGCGTGCATTAAGCAATCTTGGACTATATCTACTAAATATTGGTACGATTAGATTGTTTACAAGGTGGTACAAAAATTAGATATAAAGAGTTTAAAATAATGGGAGATGAAAAACGCATCAGACGCTAAGTTTCCAACTTGGAAAAATTTACAATTATTTCTGAATGATCGATCCAGAATTTTAGAAGCAATAAACCGAAACAAACTCTCAACCATTCTCCAGATTGATCTTCTGTTCCAATGAAAACATCCCATTCAGTATCAACAATGTCCTGTGTTTTAGGCAAGATACTTCACTCTCTTTCGGTTTGTTTCAGATTTCAAAAAATGAACGTAGAATAACGACGAAAGACCAACCAATTATGCATCAACTGTTTAAGAAGTGGTCATTGCAACAATGACTGTCAATTAACTAAAAGTTGCTCACGATGTAACCAGAGGCAACATTAGTTTACGACCACATCACAAAATTTGCATCGGTAGAAGGTAACAGCGTGCTTAATGTACACCAGCAAATGGTGGAAGCAACTAATGTGTCAAGTGGTAATTTAAGAAGTACACACAAATTCTCTTGGCAACAGCGCTTATTAAGGTTCAATCTGTATTTGGGATACAAATTATACTACAAGCTCTACTTGACCAAGGCTCTCAGGCGACATTTATTACTGAGAGCACAGTAAACAAGATAGGGTTAAAGGGAACTTCGATTAAGGTACCGATTGTTGGAGTTGGATCAGTGAATACCGGCAAGGCAAGTTCTGTTGTAAAACTCGAAACCTAGTCGAATACCAATTCTAAGTTGAGACTATCAGCTAACGCGCTTATAATCAAAACCATTACAGCCCAACTATACCATCTAAAACGATATCAACATCCACATGGACTAACATTGCAAATGTCCAACTATGTTGGTATATCATGTGCTATCGATGTATTGTTGGGTGCAGACGCATTTGGTGAATTGCTACTTTATAGTCTCATTAAAAGTCATAACAGAATACAACACTAGGCTGGATATTGTCAGCAAAACATTGCACGCCCTCAAAGATCCATCTTTTATGACTAGTTTAATGAATTTTCACGCATGCATTGACGTTTCCAATCAGTTAAAATCATTCTGGGAAATTGAACAATTGTCAACTAGAGTTCACTCAACAGAAGAATAAAAATGTAAAAAGTTTTTTTTTGGAAACACATAGTAGATCAACAGAAGGTAAATACACTGTTAATCTTGCCTTTATTGACTCTAGACCACATGAAACCACCTTTGGCAACTCACGAAATGGAGCAACTGCCATGCTTTTATCAATGGAAAATCGTTTTTTTTTTAATAATCATCTCCGTGATGAAATTCATGAAGGATTGTTTAGATCAACAATACATGGAAATTATTAGTAACCCTTACAACAATTTAAATCGAGCGTTCTACATGGCTCGTCATTCAGTAATTAAAAACCACCACAACGAAGCTACGAGTGGTCTTTGATGCATCTCGAAAGTCATCAAACGGTATATCATTGAATGAGAGGCTGATAGTTGGACCAACAATTCAACCGGACTTGATATCCATCCTATAATGAATTGGCGGACACACAAGATAAAATTCACGGCGGATATTTAACAAATTTATAGGCAAATTAAGGTGAGCAATAATGTCACTGTTTTTTAGAGAATCATCTGGCGTGCAGAGTCTGACTAATTAATCAATGAGTTAAGTAGAAAACAGTGATGTATGGCATCGCCAGTGTGTCTTATTTAGCCATAAAACATTGATGCGGTTAGCGTTCGATGAAAAACTAAAAATGTTCAGCAAGAAATGTACGTGGATGACGTAACGTCTGGTGGAGAGTCAATTGAAGCTGCAATGAAACTTCAATCAGAGTTCATTGAACTCGTCAAGTTCGGTCGATTTGAACTTCGAAAGTGGTCGTCAAATCATATTGAAGTTTTGCAATCAATTCCGAGCGAGTTGCACGAAACGAAATCAATAATGGATATTTATAACGATGGTTTAGTTAAAAAATTGGGCATATCTTGGAATCCAACCAAGGATGAATCGGGCTACAATATTTCTATATCCAGTGATCAAGACATCACCAAAACAAGTATATTGTCTGATATATCGCAACTCTTTGATCCTTTGGGTTGGGTTTTTCCGTGCATTATCACTATCGGAAATTATTTCTTAAAATCTCTGGTTGGCTAAACTAGACTAGGTCGATCCTGTACCTGAGCACATTTAATCAACGTGGCTTACTTACCGAGATGAAATATCATCATTATCTCAGATAAAAATCGCAAGATGGCTTATCAATAATTCAAATCGAAATCAGCCGCTATTTATTCTCGAACGGTAAGTTCTGATGGTACCTATGGTATTTGTCTTATGTGGGCCGATTAAACAAATCTCAGTTCCACGCCTTGAGTTGTGTAGATTACAACCATAAAGGCATACCAACACTGTTAAATGCATTCCTGGACTGACTTCACGATTGTGCTATTTTGGTTCAAAGGACATCCTAATTGATGGAAATCGTTCATCGCAAACAGAGTGACGGAAATTCTCAATGTAAATATTATTCACTGGAGACATGTACCTTTAGCAAGCAAACCAGGTGATTGTGCTTCCTGAGGGTTATCACCTACTTTATTACAAAATCACCCATTATGGTGGACGAGTACTGCCTGGTTTGGATTACCTTCATCTCAATGGCTGAATCAGCAACAAACCATATTAAACCAAGACATTGATCATGAAGAGAGCTCAAGAACATATAGTAACAGCTTGCATGGTGGTATTAGTCAAACCTTAGGATTTACACTAAAAGAATATTGGATAATGAACGGCCGAAATCTGGTACGGCAAGTTATAATCCACAAATGTACTATTTGCTTCCGGTATACAACTAAAACTAGAAGCCATTTAAAGAGTAATCTACTTGCTCCTCGGGTAAACTAGAGCCGACCATTTCAACATTCAGGAGTCGATTATGCTGGTCCATTGTTCGTACGCATATCAAAAGAAAGAGGTGGCATAAGGGTTATATATGCATCTTCATATGCCTATGCACAAAAGAAGTACACCTAAAAATATTAGGTGATCTAACCACAGCTGCTTTTATTTTAGCATTTAAAAGATTTACCTCTCGACAAGGAAAATTTTCGGACAGTGTGATAGTGGTTCAACATTCGTTGGCGCAGCAGCTGAACTAAAAGCTAACCATTTGAAAGCCAATTGAAAGACAATTAAAATCTGAAATTACGGAAAACCTGGCAAACGACGGTTTTACATGGCATTTTATTCCACCAGGGTCTCCTCATTTCTGTGGCTTATGAGAAGCAGGAGTAAAGTAAATGACGTACGACCTTCGGAGAATTGTTGGGTAAATCAGCACAGTGCTGATACAAATAGAAGGCGCATTGAACTCACATCCACTGTAGCCCATGACAAATGATTCTAATGATCTAACAGTACTATGCTATTAGTTCGGCTCCAGAACCAAGCATTCTCAATTTAAACGAAAGTCACTGTTCTCAATGGCGACTTACTAAACGAATTTACCAATATTTTGGGAATCGGTGGTCAACAGACTACTTAAATCGGTTACAACAACAACCAAAATGGAAAAACAAGAACCAGAAATACAAATTAGCGATCTGGTTCTATTAAAGGAAGACATTTTTCCACCATCGAAATGGCCCTTGGCAATGATTACTGATCATTGCCAATCATTGGTAAAGGATCATTGCCAAAGGCAATGAAATGGCCTTTGGAAATGATCCTTTACCAATTAATACCATTGATGAATCTGTAGATGACATCATAGCAGAAAAGTGAGTCGAAGTGACTATATCTCCCAACGTTCGTCACTATCTAACAGGCTTATCAATCACTGGTTTAATTCAATATTGGCTTTCAAATGCTCAATTACAGCTTCTTATCGGCCAATTCACGTAACCATTTCGACTGATAATGCAGCCATCGTTTTTTTGACGCAGTATTACTATCGTAATGCCCAATATGTGGCATGGCACACTATCCTGCTGGAACCAAAGGTCGTCCAAACCAATATCTTCAAGATATGGACAAAAAAGATGTTAACATGTGACTGTAGTTGATTCCGTTGATTTCGTCCGTTGGCGAACATTTTCTGCAGCCGCGGCAATGTTTTTGGCTGAACGAAAACGACGAGCACGGGTACGCGTATCATGCACTTTATGCACAAACTTCTTGATACCGTAGGGTGTGAGTCCCGTGTTTAGACCAAATTCGTCAACTAAAAATAATATACTGAGTTTCTGTCAAAGAAAGAATGATATTAGTGTTGCCAGAGCCAAAATAACCGATATGTCAAATCTGAACCGGTTATTTGGACACCCTGTACTTTGTGAATTCTTTTACATATTTTATAATTTTTAAGTGCCAAATTGGATTAAATTATTTCGTGTCCCTCATGAAAATACGATTAACTTCTTGGAAAGACCAAAGCCTCATTCCGGGTTTCTTTGGTGTTCTTGAGTTCAACATCGTATTTTTATTTACGCGAACAACTTTCAAAGTTCCCAAAATATTCAACATTTGACGCTTGTATCGTTATTACCTTTACAAATATTCCACCCTAATTTATAATTACGCTGCTAAATCGACTCAAAGGTCTGAAGGTATGTCACTCATTAAAGGTATGACCGGGCAATTTAAATAATTTTAAAAAATTTCGTTTATTGGTTGTAGTACTCCTACTACTTCCACCATTTAAGCTTTTTTCGCTAAGAAATCCCATTAGTGATTTTCGGGAGATTACTTCTATTTTCAGACACGACTTATACTTTTAAGCAGTCAAACTTACAATGGACCGAACTAAACTTTATGACATATTGTAAAATTGAGTATGATCGAGATAAGTCAACAATTCGGTGATACACCAGGAAAGGGGATCAACAGTTGGATGAATTCAAAATCCTAACAAAGGCCCAACATGTAAAAAGAAGTAATCCTAATATTGATATATAGTCCCAATATGGTAAAAATGTAATACAAAATATGATTCACCATAAATTTAAATATAATGACCCCAATTTTGCTTATGTCTCATATTTTGGGAATTTTGCATCAAATAACCCTGAGATAAACTTTAATGGTTCAGAATTCCAATGCATATCTTGAGTTATTAGTTTTTGATTTCGACCTTCCATACTTACCATAATATTTTTACTTTTTTGTCTGGTTTTATGTTGTGATATTTTTGTAACGTAAACTTTTTCTTGGAAGATGCTTCACAGTATTTTATTAGGTGAAAAAAACCGTCGTGACGTCCTAAAAATGTTTAATATATAGAGACGGCACAACTATTTGCAGATGTGTAAAACCCTAAATTACTTAGCGATACTGATACCTATAGTCTAAATATTATCGATCGTTTATAAGACCTTTACAAATTAGCCGATCAGTGATCTTATCTTGATTACCTATAATTAAGCGATTATGGCATAAAAGTAAAATCTTGAAATATATGTACATAATTATGCCAAAAATTTGCATATTTCGTAGAAAATTGGATAGAACATTTTAAAATCAGCATATATATAAAATACATGTTTTTTTGGTCAAAACTACTCTTCGGAAATATGTTAATGGGCCGAATAAAAAATCTCATAAGATCATTAAATATTTAGATAAAATAGCAATCATACGAGCTAGATTTTAATTACAAACAAGTTTTCAGTTTCATTGAAACATTTTTATATACAACATAGGAGATTTACCAAACGATGGTTTCGTATAAAAGCTCAAGGCAGATCATAACTAAAGTGTAGTTTACATTTGACCACAAAGCAAAACATAACTAAAAAATCAAAATGAAATTCATGGTAAGTTGTGTTAAAAGTGTTAAATAATTTGGCAGTAGAATTTACTAAATAAATTATTTTATTTTTATTAGATTGCACTTTTAGCCCTCGCCGCCGTATGCGCCGCCGTTGAAGAAGTCCCAATTCTTCGTCAATCATCAGATATTGATGTTGATGGTTCATTCAAATATGGATATGAAACTGGTGATGGTACCTCAGCTGATGCTGCCGGTAATGCTGATGGTGTCCAAGGTCGTTTCTCATATACATCACCTGAAGGTGAGAAAATTGAGCTTTCGTATGTAGCTAATGCCGATGGTTTCCAACCACAAGGATCACATTTACCAGTCGGCCCAGAAATACCAGCCTATGTCCTCCGCGCCATCGAATGGAATAAAGCTCACCCAGAAGAAGACCAAGAAGAACATTAAATCTTAAGTGTTGTAAATAGAAATATATGAATGTTGTGCAAAAAAATTCAAAGTCTTTCAATTATTAGCAAACTATAGTAGTGAGTGCTAAAATAGTTCACCTTCGATTGTGTCAGTTTGGCCATCTCGGATCTAGATAAAAACGGCCTTACGTATAAGCCTATACATTTATTGTTAGGTTTAGAAAGTAAAACTCTATACAAAGATCATATTACTAATAGAACTTACAGAAATTGGATAAGTTATTTGAGTTATTTGAAGATAGTTCAATGTTTCTCTAGTTGTAAACTTTAAATGAGATTCATACCTCCTTGCGGTGCTACCTGGGTCACGCTAAATGAATCAAGCGGTGTAGTGGAGCGAGCAGAGGAAATCCTGTTTATAGTCATGGACACTACATGTCAGTGCGAGTCCTTGGCGCCTCAAAACCAATACCAAATCAGCGTCTGTTCTTCAGGTTAGGTGCGGCTGAAGCGGGCGTCTGTCTTGTACCAAGCGGCTCGCTATATAAATGTGTTCAATGAAGGACTGGATGCCTTAAGATTCTCTCCAGTACGTGGCCCAAACACGTAACAAGTGGGTTGAGCAGCAGGCCAACAACTTGCTCTCATAAAAACAATTAATATTATGAACCCTAATCAAAGGCCTCGGATTACCATATCGGATTCATCACAAAATCAACCTCGGAAAGTGTACACGGAGAACGCTTTAAAAATGGGAACATGGAACGTGCTTAGCCTCTTAGGACCTGGAGATCTCCAGATCTTTTCGAATCAAGCAAAGAGTTACACATTAGATGTGCTTGCACTAAAAGAGCTTAGATTGTCTGGGAGTGGGATCCATGATACCACCAATGGTACAATCTTCATTACAGCGGCCATCAGAATAGAGGAGAATTTGGAGTTGGCTTCCTTATCCATCAGCGCGCGAAGCATCATATCATCGACTTCCGCCCTATCAACATGCGGATATACACGGTCAAGCTCCGCACTAAGAAATTCAACATCAAGATCATTAATGTACATGCACCCACCGAAGACAAATCTGATGACATCAAAGATCTCTTCTTTGTCGAGCTGGAAGTCACCTATAACATACCGCACTACGACATTAAAATCATAGTGGGCGACTTTAACGCAAAAATCGGCAGGAGTACAGAAAATACATCGCGCATCGGTCCTAATAGTCTGCCCATAACTAGTAACAACAACGGCCAACGCTTCACCGACCTGGCAATAACGTACAACTTAGTCATATCAAGTAAGTTTTTCCCACACAAGAGAATCCACAAAGTAACGTGGAGATCGTATGATGGAAGAATTGAAAACCAAATCGATCACGTCATGGTGTCTAAGAGACAATCCACCAGCATACCCGACGTCAGATCTTACAGAGGTGCTGACATGGACAGCGATCATGTGCTTGTCATATTTAAGTATAAGTGTAAACTGTCATCTACGTTTAACAGACAAGCACAAAAGACTGTTCGATGGAATATCGATGCTTTAAAACACCAAGCGTCACTGCAAAGTTACCAATCAGCTGTCACTTATTATTTAGACCGGCTCAATAACAAAGAAGAAACTCCTCCTAACATCCAGGAGCAGGTGCACGCTATACAGTCAGCCATAACCACCGCGGCGTGGTGTTCCATCGGAAGAAGGCCTCTGCGGCCCCGCAATGATTGGTTTAAGTAGATGATCAATGCTGACGGGTCGTCGAAAATAAACAAAAGCTTCGTGAAAAATGGTTGGCTTGCAACAGTAAAAGCACTCTAGCAGAATATCTCCGCGCTACGAAAAAAAGCTACGACTAAATACCTTCGACAAAAGAAGCGCGATCATATGAGATCTTGCATCGAAAACATCAGCTTCTAAGCGGAAATAGGAAACTCATAAGAATGTTTTGCTAACGCCAGAAATTTAACTAAAGACTTCCACCCAAGAAGTGCAGCCAGCAAAGACGGAGAGCTGAGAACAAACGTGGCTGATATTCTCTCAGTATGGCAAACCTACTTTAAAAATCTGCTAAAACGGAATGACGAAGTGGCCCCCATTAGAGCAATAGCTCCTCCAAGTGAAGAGGTTCTTGTTGAATATCCCACAGTAGAAGAAATATATGCAGCTATTAGTAGATTAAAATATGGAAAGGCACCCGGTCTCGACGGAATCCTCGCAGGATTGATTAAGCTCGGAGGCACTACTCTTGCAACAAATCTATATGATCTCATCGTCTCTATTTGGGACTAAGAAGAGTTGCCGGAGAATTGGAAGACCGCACTCATATGTCCACTGCACAAAAAAGGAGACCATCTTAAATGTGGAAACTATCGTGATATCGCTCTGTTGAGCACTGCTTACAAAGCGTTGGCTAATGTTGTACTTGCCAGAGTCATCCCTCTCGCCGAAAACACCATTGGCGACTATCAATGTGGTTTTCGTCCCATCCGATCGACCACTGACCAATTTTGTACCATGAGAATGATCTTGGAAAAATGTAGGGAGGACAACATAACCATACACCAACTGTATATAGACTTTAGACAGGCATATGAAAGTATAAACCACGAAAACTTATGGGCCGCGCTCATATGCCTAGGAATTCCGGAGAAACTCGGTTCTCTATGCAAATTAACAACCACTGGGTCTGTATGTAGAATAGTAATTGAGGGAGCAGTGTCAGATCCCTCTGAAAAACATCTGGGGTTCGACAGGGAGATGAACTCGCGCCTGTGCTGTTCAACTTGGCGCTTGAGTACGCGTAGTGAGAAAAATCAACATTGAAACTTCGCGCTGTATATTTAATAAATCAGGCCAAATTCTTGGATATGCAGATGATATCGTGCTTCTTGGCCGAAGACCTAGCGATATCAAGGGCAGTTTCATAAAGCTCGACCGCTGTGCAAGAAGACTTGGTTTGGAGGTGAACAGCAGCAAAACAAAATTGTTATCAGCACCCAGGAACATCACCATGGTAAATCTCGAAATTGGCGACTATAACTTTGATAGCGTCGACAATTTTAAATACCTCGGGTCAGTTATAACATCGTCGAATGATATGCAGGCAGAAATAAAAGCCCGAATTGCTGCCGGACAACGAGTTTTCTACGCCTGATCGAAATTATTGCGATCTAAACATATGTCGCAGTCGTGGAAGCTCGCACTTTATAAAGCATAAGATCTGTGCTAGCTTTCGGAGGCGAGACCTAGGCCATGACCTCTAACGATTGTAAATTGTTATCTACCTTCGAAAGGTAGGTCATTTGCTTAATCTCTGGCCCAATCAAAGTCGCGCACAACGAATATCGGATTCATATATGAACCACGAGATAAGGCAACTTCTTGAAGGCTGCGATATTATCGGCTTCATTTAATCCAATCGAGTTAGATGGCTCGACCACGTTAGTCGTAGAAAAAGACCCCGATTGCGCTGGCGTGACGATGTCGAACAAGATCTACATGTATTAGAACTCATCTTAAAACTGTCGAAACTGGAAGACGAGAGCGATGGACCGAGATGAATGGAGGACCTTAGTGCGTACGGCAAAATCCCTTCATGAGATGTGAAAGCCAGAGAGAGAGAGAGAGAGATGTTTTCGATTTTATTATGTTACTATACACTTTTGTATTTGGTATATAAAAGTTGATACACGGTGGAACCTATCTGACTTCTAAAAGGCTTGCTTAAAAAAGATGTTGATTACTAGTCAGTTTTTGTTCAGCATATATGCTGTGGTATAGTATTAATTATTCAGAACTCATGACCCACGGCAGCCACCTTTTACTCTAAGTTTGAATGGTTATTTACTTAATTCAGAAGTTAAATTAAGAGATACTTGTAATATAGCACAGTCATTCCACGCAGTTGGATGGGTTAATTTAAAACTGAACAATTTAATCAAACTTTTGTTTAAAGTTTTTAACTTTTCTGATCAACTTAACTATTTATTATGCAATGCAGTTGTTTAAAATCAAATGATCGCATACAACTTAAAACAATCATATTTAAAGTTTCACTTAAGTTTAAATGTAACTGTTGATAATACATAATTGGTAGATTATCGAAACTTAAAAATTTCCAAAATCCATAAAATAAATGATGAAAAAGGTCATGTGCTTTGCAAACTGCTATTTTTTAAAATATGATTTTGATACTTAATTTTTGTAAGGCTCAGTTCTTTCCCCTTTGTCTATTTTAAAATAAAAATAATCCTGAACTAAAAATATGCAACGCATATCAATAAAAAATACAATCTTTACAACCGTCCGCTGAAATTAGGCAAAGCCTATTTGTTAAATTTTCAATTAAAACGAGAAATTGAGCAGATACTGACTACGGACCAGGGCCGGCGTTTAAATAGGTTTAGATAGGTTTGCAGTAAAACCGGCCGCCAACATTAGAGGACGGCACAAAAATACACTAATGGGTTTCTAACGGTTTCATAATTTTATGTTGTTTAGTGAAACAACATAATTGTCCTAATGATTTTTTACAATTTTAAATGTTAAACAGGCATTAGGTTATATTTTTTTAAATGCATCTACGGGTATGGCGGGAACATGCAAACTATTTAAAAAAGATTCAGACGAGCTTTGAATATGACACAAAAACGTCCAATCGAAAATAGTGCACCACTTTAGACGAAATACAAGGGGATGATAACGCGTCGTTTATAAAGTGGAAAAACATTGGAATACAGGCGCAAATTTAAGGATCCACAGATATCTTTAGTTCCATGTGCATCTCCGTTCTACTAATTTAATACTTCGACATTGTTCAAAGTTTTTACGTATTTAATACTAATTCAGTTTTAATGTGGACAATTTAAAAATATTCCTCTTCGTTAAACTTGAAATGTTTCGTTAAGTTAACTTAACGGAAATTTGTTAAAAAGCAGATAACATTTACTAAAATTCCAATAATTTCGAATGAATTTTTTTAATTGATAATTTTCGTTAATTTAGTTTCGTTAAGTTTGATTTTAGATCATTGTTGTCTAAATGGCACAAATAAGAAACATATTATATTCTAAACTTAAACTGTGTAAACTTAAGCTCGCTGTGCAAGACTTTTTAACTAATTTGCTAGCAATCTATTGAGTTAAAAAGAACAAATAAAAACATTTGATATTATAACGGTCTCCGAATAATTCAGCAAAGTATGGCCTTGCTATAAATATATTATCCACTACAGATATAGGTTTTATGGTTTTATAATTATTAATTAATCTTACAATATGCCTAGAGCCTTCAATGTTTAAGACCTGTCTATTAAATAAACCATTTTTTTCGTTAAATTTTTCAATGTTTAATTAAAGTGTTAAGTTACAATGATATTTCCAATTGCCATTAAAAACCATCAGTAGCTTCATAAACACGTTTAAATTAGTTATTCACACTTATTCTTAATGCGTTCTAAAACTTATCAGCTTTAGTTTGTATTTTGTATTTTTCATACCAACTCCTATTTTATATAAAATAGGAGTAACTTTACCAGCTCCAATAATCTAAACGGTGATTTTCCACACCATGTAAAAAGTGATTTGGACCCATAACTAGTTAATTTATTTTCAAAACCTTGTAAGATATATTTTTAAGAGGCTTCGTTAAATACTCGTTAAGTCATTAGAGTACAATTAAATTAAATTTATTGGTTCGTTTTTAAATAACGTTTTAGTTAAAATAAAAAAATTATTTATTTGGTTCGCTAAACTAAAAAATTTTCGTCAAAATTTAACGAAACAATGTTTTGAGGAAGTAAACAAATTTAATCGTTCAAATAAATTACTAATGATATAAATAACCTTTGATTTAAATATTGTTTAAATTGCTAACTTTCTAAAAGTTATTTTCATTAAATTCTTTTTTTAATCGTTTTGGCTTTTTGGTCCAAACAGAAAAAAGTTTAAAAATATTAATATCACACTGATATCGGTTAATTCAATTTAAATTAACTAAACGTCAATTCATTTTAAATTAGGCCTCCCGAGAAATAGAAATTTGAAGTGAAAATCAACCAAATAATTGGCAATGCCTTGAACTTGAAGTTGCTTGAACCTTGAAGTTTAAAATTGGTTCGATTAATAATTTTGATTTAACTTTTAAAAACATTTAATATTTCGTTAAATAATCGTTAATTTCTTTGAACACAGTTAAAAGAAAATATTTGTTCCTTTTTGAAAAACGTTATATAGTCAAAATAAACAATAGAATTTCTAAGACGCTTATAATATTGTTGAATGAAGTATGAATTAAATTGATAATGTACAAAGAGCTTTAAAATATTTTAGAAAATCGAACATGTGTCTGAGGTATTTCTAAATAATTCAAAATTCGCCATAAGCTACCCTAATGGATCGAATCATAAATCTGTTGAAAATTTAGGAAGTTCCGATTCGAAACATGAAGTTTGCCGAGGTCATAACCAATGTAAGGTAACATCTACAATCGTAGAGAGCAACGAGTTTAAATTAAAGCTCTTTCATGGCTGTTAAAATAACGTTAAATATTAATGTACAAGCACTATTCTAATTCGCATGATCTTGTCAGTAAACGGTGGTTTAGAAAGATTTTGGCGGTACGCGTTTCTTGTCGTAAACCTAGCGATGCAAGTTTTTAGTTGCAGCCTACGATAAGGGAAGGATACTGTAGTAGAATTGAAAGAAATTCATATTCGGTCATTCGAACATCGTGAGACACGTTAGTTACAGCCACAACCATATGAACTAATCGTTTTAACACAAAAAATTTAATAAAACTAAACACTGCTATATAGATTCACAAAATATGCAATTTATGCGTGTAATCAAAACCAATACAAATGTTTATACAAGCCGTGCTATAAGTTTCGTTCGCACAAACACTAAAACAAACGGTACACAACAAACGGTTCCAAATTTGTATTAGTGAAAAAAACGTATATAAAATGCACTCACACTCAAATATAACAAAACAAAACGAACATTTGTATTGCGTATGTATTGTGTTTTGTTTTTATAAACAAAATAAAAATTCATGTAAAGCAACAACAAAGTTGTCGTTTTTTATTTTATTTTTGTTGTTTGTGGATTTCGAAGGCATTACTACACGCAATTTTTCATATCGGTTTTGTTTGGCTATGTGTCAACGAAAGTTAGAAGTCGGCTTGTAATAGAGAGGGTTTTGATATAAACCATCTTTATGAAAAAACTACAAAAGAAGAAAACGTAATTTTTAACGAATACTATTGGTTAAAAAAAACTACCGAACGAAAGAAGACAACACTGAAGGCGCTTCTATGGTCGCGTTCGTTTGTTCTGTAAAATTATTTTGATGATTTTATCAAAAAAGTAAATAAAATTTTGAGAACACGTATACCAGAAAAAAAATTAAGAAAAAAATTAAATATAAGCAAAATTGATTCTATAAAAAGTAAAAGAAGAGTATTACAAATGGCTAAAACACGTAGAAAATAAAAATTTGAATAATTAACCCAATACTCAAACCAATAAAATCCATGAAAAAAACTTTAAATAAACAAAAACAATCTGTCAGTCCACTAATTTATAATTTTATTGTGATATAGAATAAGATATAAAAAGATGATCAAATTGGAACAACAAAATGAAAGTAAGTGAAGGATACCTCTTATATGCTGACCACTAGGGTACCACTAGTTTGAATAAAAATTTAAAATCATTTTTTATTATTATTTCTAATATATATATATATATATATATATATATATATATATATATATATATATATATATATATATATATATATATATATATATATATATATATATATATATATATATATATATATATATATATATATATAAATTTTTGTTGCTTATGTATGGGATATCTTTATCTATGATTGTACGCATATCATGCAAATATGTACATGTAATCAGATTGCTTATCCAAACAAGTGGATGCCACTTGTAAGATTTTTTTTATATATCAATAATTTCTAAAACTTGTCTTGTACAATAATTTGCCACTTTCTTTGAAACATTAACATTGTCCAAATAACTCCATAACTAAATCTGCAACAGCAAGGCCCATAGGAGAACCAAACAACTATTTGTAAATTATTTTATTGAAAGAAAATTCACAATTATACAATAGATCTTATCTATTTGTATTTGTTGTTATAATGTAACACTGTAGAGCTTTGCGAAAATTCGTTTGCTTTAGTGAATATCGATTTTTGCTCGTATCTCTGAAATCAAACACTTAACAAAAATTTTTAGTGAGAAAAAAGTATTACTTTTAATTATATTACTTAAAAATAAAGGTTCTAGTTTAAAAAAAACAACCTAACTTTGGCCTATTTCACCAAAACTAATGAGTTTCAAGATCATTCAAGGTCACCACTAAAAATTCCCTTTAATCCTATACCAATTGGAATAATTTTCCTCTATTTAGCACCGATATCGAGATAAAAGCCTGGAATTAAAAAAAAACTCACCCTGTATATATATAAAAATATATTTCTTAGAAACAGCATGGTTTTTATCCACAAAAATCTACTTTAACCAACTTAATTGAATTTACTGATTTGGTTTTTGGTTCTGTTGGCGGTAATCGTTAAGTTGACTGTATTTATACTGAATTGAGTAAAGTGTTTGATAAAGTAAATCAT
Organism: Tipula confusa; assembly: GCA_963556175.1. Taxonomy (NCBI): domain Eukaryota; kingdom Metazoa; phylum Arthropoda; class Insecta; order Diptera; family Tipulidae; genus Tipula; species Tipula confusa. Next base: position 173,372,239 of record OY744475.1, read on the forward strand.
TCCAAATTATGTATTAAACTTAGGTCTTTTGGGCTATTTCAATCAGATATTGTATTTTTTTATTCTTAACTGTCAGATAGAAAGCAATATGTTTTGTTTAATGGTCATAAATCTTCGAATTCTACACCTTTATCTGGTGTAACCACAGGGATCAATTTTGGGTCCACTTCTCGTCCTAATCTTTATTAATGACTTGGTCATTAATAAAGATGCAATTGTTTTCTATATGCAGATGACTTAACTGGCGCATTAGCATTGCAAAATAATATTTGTATGATATGTCATTGGTGTTAGATAAATGACTTGCGTTTAAATATTAATAAATGTATGGCAATATCTTTCACTAGAAAAAAAGAAATAAAAAATTGATGTTTGATTATAATGTTAATGGAGTTGTACTGAATACGATTAGTTCAGTAAGTGATCTTGGAATAATTTTTGAAGATAAGCTGAAGTTTGATGTTTATATTGATAGTATATGCAGTATACTATCAATTAGTAATTTTTCAACTTTTAGTTTCTAACTTAAATTCATTAAATGTGAATATTAAATATATATATATATATATATATATATATATATATATATATATATATATATATATATATATATATATATATATATACATATATATATATATATAAATATATATATATATATATATATATATATATATATATATATAAATATATATATATATATATATATATATATATATATATATATATATATATTTATATATATATATATGTATATATATATATATATATATATATATATATATATATATGTATATTTATATATATATATATATATATATATATATATATATATATATATATATATATATATATATATATAAATATATATATATATATATATATATATATATATATATATATATATATATATATATATATATATATATATATATATATATATAGTAACAACTAATTGATTAGAATGTGATAATTGATCAATTTAACCGAAACCCAATTATGCCATAATTGTCCCGTTAGTATAAAAATTAAGCCATGTAGACCTGGGAATGCTTTAAAAATACTATAATGTAATTATTTAATAGGGATACTACCAAAGTTTTGAAAATAAATTGTATAAGTTTGAGAAACTGATTGATCATAAATAGTTTGTATAATAGTAATTTATGCAGAATAACTGATCAATTTAAATTTTAACTAATTAACATATTATATGCCACCACAATAATCTCATTTGCTTTTAACACTACTTATCTGAAATAGATTTGAGTGCAAACAAGTTTTTATGCAGTTTTATTTTTTTTACTGGCAATTGAAACAAATTTGTTTTGTATATAAGAAGCTAGAAAATAGATCAAAAGTTACAGTTTGAATTCGACAACAATACAGACCACAACTAAATCAACATGAAATTCCTTGTAAGTTTTTCTATTGGATACTTATTTCATCGATCAAAGTTTTTAACATTTTTTAAAAAAAATATTTTAGATTGCATTTTTCGCTTTGGTAGCAGTAGCTAGCGCCGTCAGTGACGCAGAAGCACCAATTCTTCGATCAGTCTCAGACATTGAAGCTGATGGCTCATTCAGCTATGGATATGAAACTGGTAATGGAATCTCAGCCGATGCTGTCGGTAATGGTGATCGAGTACAAGGAAAATTCTCGTACACATCACCCGAAGGTCAAAAAGTAGAATTATCATATGTTGCTGATGAAAACGGATATCAAGCACAAGGATCACATTTACCAGTCGGCCCAGAAATACCAGCCTATGTTCTCCGTGCTCTTGAATATATCAGAACTCATCCACCAAAAGAAGAAAAATATTAAAAAATTAAAGAAATATAATATAAAATGGAATACTCTTGCCTTTTTAATCATTTATAACTCGCATTTACTCTTTAAACATATATAGTTGTCTTTAACATATATAGTTGTCTGCTGGCATTCAGCTAAGTGACTGCGGTTTATCTGAAAAAAAAAAACAGAAATTACTATAAAACTGATATTTTTGTTAGTGCTGACTTGACTGGTTTACAAACAGTAGATAAATTATTGAAATTGCAGAACGAGTCTAACAAACTGTTGAACTGTGAGAGGTGGCTTCAATCTTATTACCGATTGCCATCAAAATTAACTTCCTTACGTACATATTTTTAACTGGAGAATCCGAATCTGCAATAAAATTAGGGGTTCCTATTTTAATTTCAAAGTTACCCGCCGCCCCACCTACAAGGAGTGGGAGTACTAATTTTAGCACTCGGAATGATTAAATTTCGACCTTGAACATTTTTTTTTTGTAAAGTGCTTATTTTCCGAGATATTTGAAAGTTTCAGCTTAAAAAAACAACCGGTAAATAATAAAAAGGTATTAGGCTGCTATTTGTATATTTAAATAAACAATATCGGGTTTTAAGCTTGTGTTATATTATAATTTTTAATTGAAAAAATATGTCGACTTTTCGAACATCCTTCACGTCCACCTTGAGGACTAACAAAATAAAAACTAAAATCAAAAACACAAAATTTAAAACACAACTTTATTTAATAATATTAAAAAAAACTGGTAAAAACAAACGTTGATAATGTTAAAAACGCATACCAGAAAAAATATTTAGCAAAAAAGTGAAAAATGTATAAACAAAATTGATTCTATAAAAAGTAAAAAAAAGTCAATTACAAAAGGCTAAAACACGTAGAAAATAAAAATTTTAGTATGAAACCCAATACTCAAGCAATAAAACCCAGAAAAAAGACTATAACTAAACAAAACCATCATAAAGTCTATTAATTTATAAGTAATTGTATTGTACCATAGATTAAGATATAAAAAGATGATCCAATTAGAACAAAACATAAAAGTAAGTGACGGGTACCTCTAATATGCTGAAGGGTACCACTAGTTTGAATTAAAATTTAAAAGCACTTTTTGGCTTACTGTACAAAATATTAAAATATATTTTTCAACTATAAAGGCTGCGTATTATACTCAAGGAAAATGGCATTTTCGGTAAATTTTTAGTAAATCAAATTACTGTACTAAAAAGGTGGGTTAATTATTAGAAAAAAAAAGTAATTGGTTGTTGTTGTTATTTTTTTACATTTGACTTATTTATTTGAACAAAAATCAGACATAAGAGTGATATTATGATTAATTATTATAATTACTAAAATACGTGAACATAGAGGACATTTTGAAAAATATTACTGGACTAAATATGAAGAAACCAAAACAAAATCATAAACAAAAAAAATTGACGAAAATTTACCGAATTTTACGATTTACCTTGAGTATGGCACGCAGCCAAAAAAATAGATTTCATTGCATAGATAGGTTACTTGGTTTTATTTTTTATTCTTTCATTTTTCTATTTCTATTCTTACTTTCTCTATTATTATTTTGCAATATAAATTTTTGTTGCTTATGTATGGGGCTATCTCTATTATATTTTAATCTAGGATTGTACCAAAACCAACCAATTAATTATTAATAATAATTATATTATTGTATAATTATACAAACCATGAAGCTTGGTTAAGTAAAACATATTAAAATTACTAATTGGCTATGTGTTAGTGAATTTGACTACAGTAAAAATCGAAACAAAAAATTATATTTCGCACTGTCCATACTCCTCGAAATTCAAAGTATATAACATTTCTACAAAAGAAAACGAAACAAAAATTATATTTTGCACTGTCCATTCTGCTCTAAATTCATTGTATATAGTATAGGGGTATATCCTCCATTCAGTCGCAAGCTTGTTAAGTAACTTAACACCGCTGAATCATAAAATCGACATCCTCGATAAAAATGACAGTGGGAACTTGTTAAATTTTTCGTATTTTTTTGCGATCCCGATTTATAGGTAGTAAATCTGTTTAACACAGTATATAACCTCAAACTTTTTAAATTTGGTCATTTGACACGTTAGATTTTTTATTTTAAATAAATTTTAAAATAATTCCGACTTTCTAAATAAATTTTATTCATTTAAAAAGATCGGCCAAAATTTTTCGATACATTTTTTATCTATTTGGAATGACTACATTTTTTAACATCTCTTAATATATTGGAAACAAGAAATTTCTAATTTGTGAGAGAACAAATTGTTGACCACAATTTGAGACAATCTGCAATTATAGTAAGATTTTTGGTGAATTCTTGTCGCCTTTAATTTTTAAAACAAAAATATTTAAAAAATTTCCAAAAAATGAAGTGGGCATAGCTAAAATAAAACTGGGATTTTTCAACACATACGGCTTCCCAAATGTAATTGGCCCAATAGATAGGACACAGGCAGCTACCATAAAATCCAGCTGTTTGGGATGCATATTATGCATTTTTCTCTAATATTTTTATTAACAAAATAACATTAGATGATTTCCTGAAAATCGTGAGTTTTTTTACTTCCATCTTTAATTTTGGCTAATATTTACTATTTATTGTATATCAAAATGAATTATTGAATATCACAGGAAAATATTAACCAAATAAAAATCAAAAAATTATGTGATATGACATAAATGACAAAAGCAAATCGTATTCAGCAAAATGCTGAATTACAAATTTGCGATCATTATCGAGGATGTCGATTTACAATCGCAATTTCAGCTGTCGCAAATCCGCCATTTTTGCGCGGCGTAAATTATTTACTTGCAACCGAATGGAGGATATGCCCCATAGTATATAATGAAGTATATAATAATAACAATACTTCTCTCTCTCGTTAAATAATAAATTTGTTTTTTGCTTTGTCTTAAAGAGCGCAACATACTGTTGTTCCATCATTCGTATTCATTTTTTATTTACATCAAAGCATATAATAAAAGTATATACAAATTATACTACGTCA